>ML288654.1:677-15593 GCA_005239495.1 Nicotiana undulata
CATTAGCTGAGGATTAGGGCTTCTGATGCCCCTAAGACAGCTTTTCGCACTCGTTATGGGAATTATGAGTTTTTGGTCATGTCGTTTGGGTTGACTACTGCCCCCGTTGCTTTCATGGAGTTGATGAATCGGGTATTCAGGCCTTATTTGGACTCATTTGTCATTGTTTTCATTGATGATATTTTGATATACTCTCGCAGCCGAGAGGAGCATGAGCAGCACCTTAGAGTCGTCCTCCAGACTCTGAGGGATAGGCAGTTGTATGCCAAGTTTTCTAAGTGTGAGTTCTGGTTGAGTTCTGTGGCATTCTTGGGCCACGTTGTATCGGCAGAGGGCATTCAGGTGGATCCGAAGAAAGTTTCAGCAGTTAGAGATTGGCCTAGGCCCACTTCAGCCACAAAGATTCGGAGTTTCTTGGGCCTCGCAGGCTATTATCGCCGGTTCCTGGAGGGGTTTTCATCTATAGCAGCCCCTATGACCAAGTTGACGCAGAAGAGTGTTCAGTTCAGATGGTCTGAGAAGTGTGAAGCGAGATTTCAGAAGCTTAAGACATCATTGACCACAACACCAGTGTTGATATTGCCCACAAGCTCAGGTTCGTACACCGTGTATTGTGATGCTTCACGGGTTGGACTTGGTGCAATATTGATGCAGGATGGCAAGGTCATAGCCTATGCATCTCGTCAGTTGAAGATCCACGAGAAGAATTATCCAGCCCATGATTTGGAGCTTGCAGCTATTGTTCATGCCTTGAGGATTTGGAGGCACTATTTGTATGGGGTACCGTGTGAAGTATTCACTGATCACAAGAGTTTGAAATACTTGTTTAAGCAAAAGGAGTTAAATATGAGGCAGAGGAGGTGGTTAGAGTTGCTGACGGATTATGATATTACTATTCTCTATCATCCGAGAAAGTCCAATATGGTGGCCGATGCTTTGAGCCGGAAGTCAGTCAGTATGGGTAGCTTGGCCTATTTATCAGTTGGAGAGCGACCCTTGGCTTTGGATGTTCAGGCTTTAGCCAATCGATTTGTGAGATTAGAGGTTTCTGAGGGTGGCAGTGTTTTGGCCCATACCGTCGCTCGTTCTTCGTTGTATGATCGTATTCGTGCCAAAAGTAGTATGATGACCGTCATTTGTGTGCTCTTAGAGATGCGGTTTGGCACGGACGTGACAAGAAGGTCACAGTTGATGCCGAGGGAGATTTGAGATTGCAGGGTCGTATATGTGTTCCCGATGTCGATGGCATTCGTGAGTTGATACAACAGGAGGCCCAAAGTTCCCGGTATTCCATTCATCCGGGCGCCGCGAAGATGTACCAGGATTTTCGGCAACATTATTGGTGGCGTATAATGAATAAGGATATGGTGGCTTATGTAGCTCGGTGCTTGCATTGTCAGCAGGTTAAGTATCAACACCAGTGACCCGGTGGCTTGATGCAGCAGATTCAACTTCCCGAGTGGAAGTGGGAGCGTATCACGATGGATTTTGTAGTTGGGCTTCCACGGACTCAAAGGATGGTTGAGGCAGTATGGGTCGTTGTGGATAGGCTGACCAAGTCAGCACATTTCATTCCTGTGTCAGTTTCATATTCACCGGAGAAGTTGGCAAAGATCTACATGAGAGAGATTGTCAGATTTCATGGCGTGCCCTTATCTATTATATCAGACCGAGGTACTCAGTTTACCTCCCATTTCTGGAGAGTATTTCAGCGAGAGTTGGGCACACAGATTGAGTTGAGCACAACATTTCATCCTCAAACGGACGGACAGTCCGAGCGTACTATTCAGATTTTTGAGGATATGCTGCGAGCTTGTGTTATTGATTTTGGTGGTTCATGGGATCAATTCTTACCTTTAGCAGAGTCTGCCTACAACAATAGTTACCAGTCAAGCATTGAGATGGCTCCGTATGAGGCGTTGTATGGTAGGCGATGTTGGTCTCCAGTCGGATGGTTTGAGCCCGGAGAGGCTAGGTTATTGGGTTCTGAGTTAGTCCAGGATGCCTTGGATAAGGTGAAGATTATTTAGGATAGGCTTCGTACAACTCAGTCCAGGCAAAAGAGTTATGCAGATCGTAGAGTTCGAGAGTTGGCTTTCATGGTAGGAGACCAGGTGTTCCTTCGAGTGTCGCCTATGAAGGGCGTGATGAGATTCGGAAAGAAGGGCAAGTTGAGCCCTAGGTATATTGGTCCATTTGAGATTTTGGACAAGGTCGGAGAGGTGGCCTATAGACTTTCCTTGCCACCGCATTTATCAGTCGTACATCCAGTGTTTCACGTATCTATGCTCCGGAGGTACATTGCAGATCATTCTCATGTTCTTGAATTCAGCGGTGTCTATTTGGACAAGGATTTGACTTATGAGGAGGAGCCGGTAGCTATATTAGCTAGATAGGTTCGTCAGTTGAGATCGAAGAGTTATCCTTCGGTTCGTGTTCAGTGGAGAGGTCAGCCTGTCGAGGCAGCTACTTGGGAGTCAGAGTCTGATATGAGGAGTCGTTATCCCCATCTTTTCTCAGACTTAGGTACTTTTCTATGTCCGTTCGAGGACGAACGTTTGTTTTAGAGGTGGAGATTGTGATGAACCAAAAGGTCATCCTAAGTAAATTCAGCTATATTTGTGTTCCGAGGCTCCGAAAGCTTCCGTTAATCTCACCTCGATATGCATGCGCAGCCCGGGCATGTAGCCGGGGAGCTTCTATGTGAAAATTTGATAAAAATGGAATTTTGGGAATAATTAAATGAATAAAGTTGACTTTGGTCAACATTTTTGGTAAACAGACCCGAACCCGTGATTTGATGGTCCCGGAGGGTCCGTAGAAAAATATGGGACTTGGGCGTATGCCCGGAATCGAATTTCGAGGTCCCAAGCCCGAGAAATGAATTTTTAAAGAAAATTGTTTTCTAAAAATAATAAAGGTTTTTGAAAATGAATAATTACATAAAAATCGTGTTACCGGGCCCGTATTATGGTTCCGAAGCCCGGGACATATTTATTATATGTTATGTGAGTTATCTGTGAAATTTGATGTAAAACGGACTTGAAATGACGGGTTTCGGATAAAAATCGGAATAATTAAGCCTTATGAAGTTTTAAGAAACTTCTAAGAGTTTTGAGGTTTAATTCGATGAATTTGATGATATTTTGATGATTTAAAAGCTTGAACAAGTCCGTAGGATGTTTTGGGAGTCGTGTGTGTTTTTGGTTTTGAGCCTCGAAGGCTCGGGTGAGTTTCGGGTAGTTAACGGGGTGAGAAACCTAGGAAAATCTGGTATTTTTGCTGTTTTCTGGTGTTTGATAAAACACTCTATGCGATCGCATTAGGGTACTTGCAATCGCACAGAGTAAAGTGGGGTGCGGGGGAGCTGGGCTAATTGTTCTATGCGAACGCACCACTTAGGATGCGTACGCGGAGGGCTATGGGGTCAAAGCTGTGCGAACGCACTCTAGCAGGTGCGAACGCGGAGAGTAGTTTAGGCGGGGCAGTGCGAACGCGGGCAAGGAGGGTGCGTCCGCACTGGGTAAGGTAGGTACTGGGTGGGGGAGTGGTATTTGACCTGTGCGAACGCAGCTATTGGCCTGCGAACGCATAGGTCTGTTTGGTCAAACCTGTGCGAACGCGGTCAATAAGCCGCGAACGCATAGAGTTATTTTCTCCAGTGATTTTATTAAGTCCAAAACAGACCCATTACAAGATTATTTCCATTCTTCACCCTTTTATTCTTCCCCAAACTTCCATATACAAAATTCAAGCTCCCCAACCTCCATAGCTTCATAGGTATGTGTACTTAACTCCGTTTTCTTCCACGTTTCTTCATCAAACACTAGAATCTAGGCCTAAAATCCTAAAATCAAAGTAGCAATTAGGGGTTTTGGGTAGAGTTAGGTTATTTGGAATTTTGGGTAATTCAACCCCAATTTGGGGTCGGATTTCAAAACAAATTATATATTCTAACTCGTGGGGGTGTGGGTGATCGGGTTTTGGTTAGAACCTCGTGTTTGGACCAAGCAGGCCCGGGGCCGAATTTTGGTATTTTTAGAAGAATGCTATGAATTGCATATCTAGGCTATGGGGTTGTGTTATTGAGTCTTTATTGATATTATTGAATTAATTATGCCTAGATATCGTTGTTTCGGAGTCGGATTATAAAGGAAAGGCGGTCTTAGAGGGTTGATTGCTATACTTTGGACCCGAGGTAAGTGTCTTGCCTAACTTTGGTGAGGGAATAGGTGTTATTTGCTATGTGCTAAGTGATTATCATGTTCATTGCATATGTGAGGTGACGAGTACCTATGCAATGTGTGTCAAGCATGCCCGTGAGTCTATTTTTATAGAAATCGTAGTATTTCTTCCATGTTTATCCTATTATGAGATTGTCTCTACTTGGAAGTTTATTCTTGTTGAAAGTATTGGTTGTTAAGATTAAGAAGTGTTGATACGATTGAGAATACAAGTGTAAAGTATACAATTGAGGGATTGGTTATAGCTGAGACCCTTGCCGGGCATTTATTGAGTTATTAATTGATGATTTTCCCTTGCCGGGTGATTTGAACTGTATATTTCCACTATGCTGTACTCCTTGCCATTATATCTGTCATTGTTTGGTGAGGAAGAGTGTAAATCACAAAGGGTGATGTCGTGCCATGATATTTGATTACATTGCATAGTGAGGAAGAGTGTCAAGCACGAAGGGTGATGCCGTGCCATGATTCACATTGATTATAAGCACGAAGGTTAATGTCGTGCCATGATTTGCGTTGATTATAAGCACGAAGGTTAATGACGTGCCATGATTTATATTGCCTTACATTGTACATTGCATTGTGAGGAAGAGAGTAAAAGCACGAAGGGTGATGTCGTGCCATGATTTATACTATTCCACATTATACCTTGCATTGTGAGGAAGAGAGTAAAAGCACGAAGGGTGATGCCGTGCCATGATATTTGATTACATTGCACTATGAGGAAGAGAGTAAAAGCACTAAGGGTGATGCCGTGCCATTATTTACATTTCTGGTACTTGTACTTGATTCGTTAGCTATTGTTTTAAATTGCCTCATTTGTTTATTTCTATATGTCAATTTAACTGCTTCATTTCACTTGTTCCCATTAACTGCTTCCATACCCCATGCTTATCTGTCTATTCCTGTGTTTGTCTGTGATATATCTTGTAGAACTGTATAGGTAGATTACCGTTGTCTAGTCTAGCCTCGTCACTACTTCGGCCGAGGTTAGGCTCGGCACTTACTCAGTACATGGGGTCGGTTGTACTGATGCTACACCTGCACTTCTTTATGTTGTGCAGATCCCGCAGCCGGACCCAGTGGACATCGTTAGAGGGAGCATCCTTCAGTCCACCTCGGAGATTGCAAGGTAGACCCGCAGACGTTCGTGGGCCTTGACGTCTCCTCTATCCCTTTTTCTTCCTTCCTGTCTTTTTCATTTATTTCCAAAGACAGTTGTATACAGTTATTGTTCAGCCCTTGGTTGTAGTAATCTTTTAGTATGTTCGTGAGTTAGTGACCCAGATTCGGGGATTGTTACAACGTATTGTATTTGTTTAAATCCTTAGTCCTGTTTTTATCTATTTCTGCTATTAAATTGTAAACTATTTTTGGTTAATTCTGTTAATTTGGTGTTATCAAGTTAGATCATCTGTGCACGTTGGCTTGTCTAGCGTGTTCAACGTTAGACGTAGTCACGTCCTGAAGGGTGGGATTTCGGGTCGTGACATATTGTCAATAAAAGTTTTATGAAATACTTCTTTCCACCGCGAGATGGTATTGCCTTCATGTCGTAAATATCTGTGTGAATTAAGTCTAAAGGATTTGAATTCCTTTCAACTGACTTATAAGGATGTTTAACATACTTAGATTACACACATATTTGACATTTTGATTTGTCGCATTCAAACTTAGGCAATACTTCCAAGTTAATCATTTTCCGCAAGGTTTTATAATTGACATGACCCAAACGTATATGCTATAATTCATTTGACTTGAGTATGTAGGGCGAAACAGAAATTTTATTATTATTCTCAACAACCATTACATTCAGCTTGAAAAGGCCCTCAGTGAGGTAACCTTTTCCTACAAACATTTCATTCTTACTTATTACAACCTTATCGGATACAAAAACAAACTTAAAACCGTTTTTAACAAGAAGTCCAGCAGAGACTAAGTTCTTCCTAATCTCGGGAACATGAAGGACGTTGTTCAAAGTCACCATCTTGCCAGAAGTTATTTTCAGAAATATCTTCCCACATCCTTCAATTCTGGCCGTTGCAGCATTTCCCATAGAAAGCGTCTCTTCGGGTCCAACAGGAGCATATGTAGCAAATGCTTCTCTAACAGCACAAACATGGTGAGTGGCTCCAATCAATCCATCACTCCTTAAGATTTCCCACCAGGTTGCATCGAGAAAGCATAGCACACAAGTCATCAACATCTTCGTGGTTTTCAACCATGTTTGCTTGACCCTTCTTCTTGTCTTTCTTTGGAGCACGACTGTCACGACCCGAAATCCCACCTTTCAGGCCGTGACTACGTCTAACGTTGAACCCGCTAGACAATCCAACGTACACAACATTTGACATCTATAAACAACGTAACAGTAATAAAGCCAATTAACTTTCCAACCTCTACTGGAATATCACAATTTCCTTAACTTTCAACCTTTACTGAACATTTCCAAATCACTTCAAAAGTTTTTACAGCAGAAAAGTAATAATATTCCCAAAACGCATGATGAAATGACAAAAGGTAACAACATCGCAAATATCCCAAAACCGGGGTGTCACAACCTCACGAACTATCTAAACTGAGTACTAAATACAAAGTCTGAAAAGAAATAGATAATTGTCTTGAAACTAGGAGAAAAAGTAAGACAATGAGGAATCCAAATGCAGGAGAGACACCAAGGCCCACGATCGCCAACAGTTATACCTTGAAGCTCTGAGAAGTGCAGTGTAGCATCAGTACAACCGACCCCATGTACTGAGTAAGTGCCGAGCCTAACCTCGGCCAAAGTAGTGACGAGGCTAGACTCGACAATAACGATAACCTGTCCTAATCTACAGCAGGTAACATGGATAATACAAGACAAGAGATAAGAAAGCAAGTAAGGGATACGGGAGCAGTAAAGGGGGAACAAGTGAAGTGAAGCAGTCTAATTGACAGATAGAAGTAAACAAGGGAGGCATCTAATACAATAGCCCACGAAGCAAGTATAAATATCAGAAAAGTAAACAATGGCACGACATCACCCTTCGTGCTTTTACTCTCTTCCTCACAATGCAATGTAATCAAATATCATGGAACGGCATCACCCTTCGTGCTTTTACTCTCTTCCTCACAATGTAGTGTACAATGTATTATGGCACGACATTAACCTTCATGCTTATAATCAATAAAAGACATGGCACGACATTTACCTTCGTGCTTATAATCAATATGAATCATGGCACGGCATCACCCTTCGTGCTTTACACTCTTCCTTACCAAACAATAACATATATAATGGCAAGGAGTACAACATAGTGGAAATAAGCAGTTCAAAACACCCGGCAAGGGGAAAACATCAATTAGTAGCTCAGGAGATGCCCGTCAAGGGTCTCAGCTATAACCAATCACCTCAATCACGTACTCTACACTTGTATTATCATTCGTATCCACACTTCTCAAACTCCACAGCCAATACTTTCAATCACAAATAAATTACCAAGTAAAGACAGTCTCATAATATGCTAAACGTGGAAGAAATACTGCAATTTCTATCAAATTAGACTCACGGGCATGCTTGGCACACATTGCATAGGTACTCGTCACCTCACCTATGCAATGAACATGATAATCACTTAGCACATAGCAAATAATACCTATTCCCTCACCAAAGTTAGGCAAGACACTTACCTCGGTCCAAAGTATAGCAATCAACCCTCTAAGACCGCCTTTCCTTTTGAATTCAACTCCGGAACCACAATATCTAGGCATAATTAACTTAAGTATATCAATAATAACTCAATAACACCATCCCATAGCCTAAATACTCAATTTCTAGCATTCTTCCAAAAATACCAAAATTTGACCCCGGGCCTGCTTGGTCCAAACTCGAGGTTCGGACCAAAACCCCATCACCCATAACCCCACGAGTTAGAATGTATAATTTATTTCAAGATCCGACCCCAAATTGAGGTTGAATCACCCAAAACCTAATTCTACCCAAAACCCCTAATTTCTATTTTGATTCCATGTTTTTAGCCCTAGATTCTAGTGATTAGGGAAGTAAAGTGGAAGAAATTGATGTTAGGAAACTTACCCAAGAGGCTATGGAGAAAGAATTGGCTTGGAGGTCTTCAATGGAGTTTGGAGAATAAGAGAAGAGTGCAAAAATAAGGAATCCCGTAATGATATTCTGTTTTGGGGCTTTTAAAATGACTGGGCGAAAATGGCTATTGCGATCGCGGCAGGAGGCACGCGATCCCGGAGAGTATTGGGTCTGAAGCTTCGCGATCGCGGCTAAGAGGATGCGATCGCAGGGAACACGGTCACTAGCCTTCGCGATCGCGACCAAGCGATTGCGTTCGCATAATGTAACGCCTACCCAACCCCCATCCCAAGACTTACTCTATGCGTTCGCGTGAGGCCTTCCGCGATCGCGTAGAGCACTGGCCCCCAAGCTCTGCGATCGCGATTGAGGCCCTGCGTTCGCATAGAGTCAACTACTCACCCCCAACCCCTAACACATCGCGATCGCAAGAACACGTCCGCGATCGCGGAGAAGAAAACGCTGGACACCAGAAAATCCCAAGCACACCAGAATTTTAGCACTTTTCACACCCCGTTAGCTACCTGAAACTCACCCGAGCCGTCGGGGCTCAAAATCAAAAACACACACGACTCCCAAAACATACTACGGACTTATTCAAGCTTTTAAATCACCAAAATATCATCAACAACAAGGAATCAAACCTTAAAACTCATAGAATTTTCTCAAAACTTCATAAAGCTTAACTTATCCGATTTTAATCCGAATCACGTCATTTCAAGTCCGTTTTACACCAAATTTCACAGATAAGTCACATAACATATAATAAACCTGTTCCGAGCTCTGGAACCATAATACGGGCCCGGTAACACGGTTTTCACATTAAAGTTTATTTTCAAAAACCTTTATTTTTTTCAGAAAACAATTTTCCTTAAAAATTCATTTCTCGGGCTCGGGACTTCGGAATTCGATTCCGGGCATACGCCCAAGTCCCATATTTTCCTACGGACCCTCCGGGACCGTCACATCACGGGTCCGGGTCCGTTTACCAAAAATGTTGACCAAAGTCAACTTTATTCAATTATTCAATTCAAAGTTCCATTTTTTAATCAAATTTTCACATAGAAGCTTCCCAGTTACATGCCCGGGCTGCACACGCATATCGAGGTAAGATTAACGAAGGCTTTCAGGGCCTCGGAACACAGATTTAGCTAGAATTACTTAGGATGACCTTTTGGGTCATCACAACGACAATCTATAGATCTGTGTCTAACTTTTCCACAGTTGTAGCAATTTTCATTGAACCGCTTCTTGCTTGGGTTGTTTTTTAGTCTAGAAGCCTTCTTCCTCTTTCTGTTATTGTGAGGAGCATCCTTAACAATGTTTTCTCCCATTATTGTTGAGTTCCACTTCTTTTCAACAGCTTTGTTGTCCTCTTCGATTCTCAACCGAACAATGGATCTTCAAGGGACATCTCCTTGCGTTTATGTTTCTAGTAATTTTTGAAGTTCTTCCATAAAGAAGTCAACTTCTCAATCATCGTTGCAACTTGGAATGCTTCATTGATGACATGCCCTTCATTGAAAGTTCTATTAGTAAATATAATAAAATTAATACTTTCAAAATCAGTATTAATTCGAATTATATCTTCAGCAAGGAGATCGTGAATAATCACTTGTAATTCCTGGACTTGGGTAATAACAGACGTGTTATCTACCATTTTGTAGTCCAAAAACTTAGCGGCAACGAATTTCTTCAACCCGACATCTTCAGTTTTGTATTTTCTTTCAATCCCAATCCACAATTCTTTTGACGTCTCCATATTACTATAGAAATTATATAGATCGTCCTCTAGTCCGCTAGGAATGTAATTCTTGCATAGAAACTAAGAATGCTTCCACGCCTCAGTCACGAGGAAACGTTCATTTTCTGGAGTTTCGTCGGGCATAACAGGAACATTTTCCTTAATGAACTTCTGTAGACTTAAAGTATTCAAGTAGAAGAACATCTTCTGCTGCCACCGCTTGAAATCAATCCCGAAAAAAAATTGGGTTTTTTCGCCGGTGCCAATGCCGGTGTTGTTCGGCTCATTAATGCATTGACAGTCACAATAGGAACAATATGCTTCCTGTTGTCATTCATCATTTCCGTAAAATAATGACACAAACAAACGTTAAAATCATGTAGATTGTAATCTCCAATGGAGCAGAAAACCACAAAGGTTTTAGTCTCCAGAACAGTGAGTATAACACAAATACAGAAAATAAAATTAAATTCCTTAAGCTTGTTAGTAAAATGTATTTGTAAAATAATTCTGGAGAAAATAAAATAACATATAAACAGAAATATAAACGAAACACAAGTTAATTCGAGCCCACTGAATTCACAGTGTTTCCTTAAGGCATTTAACCCCCTCCTAGTATCCAAGGTTAGATTATTTCCTCCCATGATAGAACGAATTACACACTGGTGTAGCGATACTTCAAACCCCAGTGTTTTAGCGAACATAAAGTTCGGTAGCAAATCACACTTACTGTTGCTTTCTTTGAAGTTAAAACAATGAAGAAAAAAAGAGGAGAACTCAGGAATTCGTATGGAAAATCTGAGATAATGGACTGGAATTTATAGCCAATGTTGAGCTCAAACTGAAGAGGTACAACTCTTTTGAATGGCTGTTTATGTAAAACGGACATAGCATAAATGCCATAACATAAATAGCTATTTATGCAACAATAAATTGAAGAGGAACTTTTCCGTTACAACAACGAAAAATAGAAAAACGGATAACGGATAACGATTAATATAGATTTAATGTTAATATTATGTTATTAAAAAGGATATTTAATAACACTTCTGTTGATGTTTACTATTAACAAATAAATTTGGTCCAAAAAATTAATCAATCAATTATTTGATCGAAACTAAAGCCGAGCGAATATAACAACGGCGCGAGGCTTGCCTTCTTCTTAACTCTTTAAGAGCTAGAAAAAGAGCAATTGTATATATACCCATCAAAAACCTTTTCCTCTTCCAATATGGGATAATGTCCCTTTGTCAAGTAGAAAAATTCAAATATTATATTTTCTCTTCATTCCCCATTCACCCTCTTTTAAGCTACATTGAAGCTTAATAACCCACACTAACCTCGTACAGATTCAACTTGGCTACTTAATGGTTATATAGCAAGGTGTGGGTGTGTGAAACTAATAAAATGTTTGATTGGATAAGAAAGAGTGAAGGTTGTGAGAAGAGAGACCTTTTTCTCGTCAACCAAATAAGCACGCCTCCACGGTGAAAACCAACATTAGAGATAACAATTAAACCTTACCACTACTAAAAATCTGGGAATTATCGACCAAATATTTGCGACCAAAATTGGTCGGTCAAAAAAAGCGACTAAAGTTGGTCGCTAATTTGGAGAAAATTATTAAATAATTATTTTAAATAATTTACCGATCAAGGTTGGCCGCGTTTTGGTCGGTAAAGTGGTCAACATGTTGACCGGGCTGGTCAGACTTGCTTGGTCAAAGAAATATTGAAAATAGCGACGAAAGTTGGTCGCTAATGTGGGATCCAGTTATAACGTTTTAATAATTATATTATTATTTTAAATTATTTTTAAATTATAAATAATTATTATTTAAAATTGGCGACCAAAGTTTGTCGGTTATGAAAGGGGAATTAAGTAGCGACCAACTTTGGTCGCTAATTTGGGACCCAGTTATAACGTTTAATAATTATATTATTATTTAAAATATTTTATAAAATATAAATAAATCTGATTTAAAATTAGCGACCAACTTTGGGCGCTAATTTTTAATTTCTGGATAATTAGCGACCAAAGGTGGTCTCTTTTCAAGTCAACATTGATCAAAATTAAAAATTACTTTTATATTTACTATCTAAATAATATAAATGTAATCCGTTAACACTTTTATAATACAAGGGATGAATACACTAAAATATACTCTAACATGCTATATATGTAGTTAAAGTAGTACAACGAAGTGTGTTTTATATATATATATACACAGAAATATTTGATGAAAAATTGTATATACTAATTAGGATCTTGACAAGTCTATCAATCCCTAAAAGAACCCGGTCGGAAGGATAATCTTCTCCGTCACAACCTTGATGTCATGCATATTAAGAAGAATTATTTTGACAATTTGTTCAACACAGTGATGGATGTTAAAGGTAAGACAAAGGATAACCCGAAGGCTAGAATGGACTTACAAGAATATTGCAGGCGGCCTGAATTATACTTGCAGACAGAAAACAATGGTAAGATATTCAAGCCCAAAGCAAGTTACACATTTACTTTGGAGGAAAGACGGCAAATTTGTGATTGGGTAACGAAATTGAAGATCCTGAGGGTTATGCGTCGAATCTTGGAAAAAAAAGTTGATATGAAGGTAGGAAAGTTGAGCCATTTGAAAAGTCATGACTGTCATGTTTTCATGGAGACCTTAGTGCCTATTGTATTTTGTGGTTTGCCTGAAAGAATCTGGAAACCCATCACAGAGATTAGTCTGTTTTTCAAAGACTTGTGTTCTTCCATATTAAGGGAAGAAAACCTACTCCAGATGGATCAGAACATTCGTGTAACTTCTACTAAGATGGAAAAGATATTTCTATGTTTTTTTTGATGTGACGGAACACCTTCTAATCCACCTTGTACACGAGGCACAACTTGGAGGGCCTGTTCAATGCAGATGGATGTATCCCTTTGAGAGGTAATATTATAAGTTTGATGTAATTTTGTGTTTTATTTGAATATTCTTGGCTAACCTGAAATTATGTAGGACAATTGGAAAATTCAAACAATTTGTTAAGCAAATTAATAGGATTGAAGGATCTATATGTGAAGCTTATCTTGCAAAGAAAACTGCTCATTTTTGTTCTTATTATTTTGAGAGTAATGTGCCATGTGCTAGGAATAGGCCCAATAGGCACACGGTCGAATGTGTGAATGATTCATTATATCCGCCTATGTCCATATTCAATCAACCAGGCCGATGTTCTAACAATGTTAGAAAGAGAAGTTTGAGTGATATGGCGTACAAGTCAGCTACACTTCATGTGTTGCTAAATTGTCCCGAAGTTGTACCATTTCTCAAGTATTTATTTAGTAGTTATAAAAATATAAAATTTACTGTGATTACATCTCAATGCAACTGCTAAAAATATTTGATGTGTCACAGTCACTTCGTGGTTCAATTTGGCCATGATGCTGTATATACGAGATTTGATACGTGTTTCAAATAATTTGTAAGTTTATCCTTATAATATTCTAATACTATGTAGGTAAACAATATTTGGAAGTTATGCTAACTTATGAATTTTTTTAACAATATGTAGGTAAATGATCCAAATAATGGTGTAAATCAATTTTTGAAAGATATATCTTGGGGACCTGGGCTTCAGGTCACAACAATGTCTAAGTACGTTGTGAATGGTTATAAGTTTCATACAGAGTATTTCTCTAAAAATAAAAATAGCAACAACAACGGGGTGTGGGTTCAAGGTGGTGATGGCAACCAAGTTGGAGATATTGATTATTATGGTGTGCTCAAAGAAATAATAGAACTAGAATATAGAGGTTGGCCATAAAAGAAATCAATACTCTTTAGATGCAAGTGGTTTGACCCAAATCCAACAAGAGGTACAAGAGTACACAACCAATACAACATAATTGAGGTTAATCATACGAGGGAGTATGATCGCTATGATCCTTTCATAATTTCACATAATATTAGGCAAGTGTATTATGCTCCTTATCCATTGCGGCGGAATAAGTCCGACTGGTGGGTTGTAATAAAAACTAAGCCTGTAGGTAGGGTGGAAGTCAAAAATGTGTTAGATGTTGCAGATCAAAATGATATCTCCAGTGTTCACCAAATAGTGGACGAACTTTTAGAAAATGATTTGGAACATCCTGAACACATATTGGAAGAAGTTGATATAAATGAAGTAACAATTATAGGAAATGAGGAAGAAGAATCAACTGATGAAGCTCAAACTAGTGAGGAAGAAGAATTCTCAGACGAGGAACAATACGTCGATGAGCTTTAGAAAGTTGGTTTCTTTAATAACTCTCGTTTTATATCTAGTTTCTTATATGTTTCAATCTAAATATGTATTATATTATGCAGATGACAGGCAAGGGTCGAGGTAACAATGACCCTACTGGTTCTCGGGGTCGAGAAAAGGCTAGGAAAGGAAAGAGGAGGGTAGAAGATAATACTCCACCTTTTCCACCCTCTTTAGAGATGCCTATGCCTGTGCCTATGTCTTATCCTCCACCCCATGGCTATTCTGATCTGCCACAACATCATGAGCCCTACACCTTCGTGCAGACACCGGGTCTTTCATCACAGGGCCATAGGACTATACGTCCGGCATACAGTCTAGTTGCCTCACGACCACGTGGATCACAGTCATCTGCATCGCATGGATCGCATCCATCCATGTCACATCAGCATGGATCACATCCATCCATGTCACAACCACTCGGGTCACAACCAACAGTATCACATCCACTTGCGGTCCATCCAGCTATGTCGCAGTCACAGGGATCACAACCATCTTCATCAGCGACTCCATCTATTTCAGGCCTTTGCCTGCGAGATAGTAGCTCTGACC
>ML288654.1:15825-34257 GCA_005239495.1 Nicotiana undulata
CCCCCCCCCCCCCCACCTTCCACACATGCCTCTGATATACATGCTTCGGACGGTGATGCTGATGATGACGAGGAGGTGCATTGTGATCAGTATGGCAGGATCATCCTAGTCCCTGAGGGTGATGGGTAAGAGTTATTTGTTATTTTTATGTTTATTGTTTAGTACAGTTTGTACAATAGGATATTGATGTGTTTTTTTTGTTAAATTTCAGGTTCTTCCCGAGTAATATTACTACGAGGATAATCACCAAAGCCACCAGAAAGCTTATGATGGCCCTTATGCGACTTGGAGTGAATTTCCATTCTCGCTAAAGGAGAAAATTTTCAATCAATTTAAGGTATAAATGTTCTTTTAAGCAGTATAATTATTTATATTTATGATATTTTCATATAATATTTAACTTTTGAAATACAGAGCAAGTGTGTATGGGAACACCGCTATAGCGCGGAAGTGGCTGTAATTTTAATCACAAAGCTCGCAAGCGGTTGTCGCATAGTTTCTCCAAAGCTAGACAGTTGAACCAGAAGCCTGACTGGTTGCTTCAAAATTTATGGGAGGATTTGAAAAGGCAATGGCTTACCGCAAAGTTCTTAGAGAAGAGCGAAAAAGGAAAGAAAGCTCGCGCATCTGAGAAGGGAGGCTCCTTGCACGCTGGAGGTGCGATCAACCTAGGGACAATAAAAAGAAGATTGGTACGTAATTTCTTAATTTATTTTAGTTTTCAAAGTATATCTATTCTGTTTATTAACTAAAATTTATGAGTTTTCAGGAAAATAAGTTGGGGCGTCTAATGAACCGAGACGAGCTATTCAAGGAGACTCATATTGTAAAGAAAAAGAAAGAGACGGATCCAGAAAGGTGGGTCGAGGGCCGAGCCTCGACTGTACATGTAAGTTTTCACTTTTCATTAAGTATTTTAATTTACTTTTATATAAATTTTGAAATACTAATTCAATGTAATTTTTCTTATAGGACCGCTTCACAGTTGACATGAAGGAATTCATACGCAGTCATCCACCTAATGAGTTGGGCGAGCCAATCCAACCTTCGGACGAGGATGCTGAAAGAATATGGATGGAGGTTGCTGGCGGTCCAAAATGGAAAAAAGGTATACGAGCTTCCTACTAAGAAATTCCATCGCTATAAGTGTGGAATGCAAGGAATAGCTAGGGACTTTCTCGCAAGGAGAGAAACTTCATGGGGATAGCCTCTACGCTATGCGGGAGACCGTGACAAAACTCACATCCGAGCTAGAAGCGGCCAAGGAAAGAGAAAAGCTTAGAGATGCTCAGTACCTTGACATCCAAGCTCAGTACCATGGCATGCAAGCTCAGCTCAAAACTCTCCTAGCTTCTGGAGCTTTTTCGATTCTCCGGTCTCGTGAGTCATCGCCAGAGGCTCGACTTGAACGTGATCGTTCCTTTCGTCCTCCCCGTGATCGTTCCTCCCACCCTCCCCGTGATCGTTCTTCCCGTCCTCGACAAGAAGACCCTTCTCTATACCGTCTTGTAAATGAAAGTACATCGGACGGTGATGATGATGTTGTACAAAACACTACTTGACTTTTATATACTTTGAAATAGACAAATAGAACCGGTTTTGAAATAGTTGTAATAAGTGTTAACTTAGTTTTGTTAGTTTAATTTTGTTAGTTCTATTGAACTTTAATTTGTTGGTTTTAATGTGTTTTTTGAATTGTGTTGTTGGTGTTGTTGTTGTTGTTGTTGTTGTTGTTGTTGTTGTTGTTGTTGTTGTTGTTGTTGTTGTGGAGAACTTCGTATAGGATTGTATTGTTTTGAATGAATTATATTGTTATTTAGGAAATTTGGTATGCTGACAGGTGGTGTAGCTGCCAAAACAGGCATTTTATGCCAAAATTAATACCCAGAAAAGCGACCAAAGTTGGTCGCTGTCCTATTACAAAAATAATTTTCTAAAAATTAGCGACCAAAGTTGGTCACTTATATCTGAAAAAAATTACCCAGATTTTAATATAAGCGACAAACGTTGGTCGCTTTCCTATTAAAAAAATAAATTTCTGGAAATTGGCGACCAACTTTAGTCGCTTATTTCTAAAAACAAATAAAAATTTATTAATAAGCGACCAAAGTTGGTCGTTTATGTACCCAGATTTAACTTTAGCGACCAACTTTGGTCGGTATTGTTACATATATAATTATTTGAAATAATATATATTTTAATTTACAGACCAACATTGGTCGCTAACTTTTGAATTATAATAAATAAAAAAAATATCGTAATTTAAATATACAGACCAACTTTGGTCGGTATTGTTACATATATAATTATTTGAAATAATATATATTTTAATTTACAGACCAACATTGGTCGCTAACTTTTGAATTATAATAAATAAAAAAAATATCGTAATTTAAATATACAGACCAACTTTGGTCGCTAAATTTATATTATTAAAATATTATACCGACCAACTTTTGTCGGTATTTTGTTTACACTGAACATTTGGTCCTTTTTCCTTAGCGACCAAAGTTGGTCGCTAAGTTAAAAGGACCACCAATATAGCGACCAAGCCTGTTTGGACGTGTTTTGGTCGTTATATTGAGATTAGCGACCAACGTTGGTCGCTATATGTGGTCGCTAATTAGCGAATTTCTAATAGTGTATTAGACCGAGATTATACTGTAGAGTGTAATTAGAAAGAATTCAATCTTGCTCTTTTAGACTGAGAATTCTCAGCAAGGAGATCTCATTTTAACTCTTTCTACGATAACATAAACATGAGGAAGTAATTGCGAGTACTCAACTCCATCAAAAGAATATATGCATAGGTTGACCCACGAAGGATTAGAGTAGGGTAAGACATGGTAGCATCTTTCTTAATTCGGGACTCGTAGTAAATTACCTCTTTTCTCTTTGATAATTAAGAAAATTGTGCTCTTATACTATTGTCAACCTCTCTTTTTATTACCAAATATTTGGACTCTCGTAAATATTTGCAATTTGAAGTTCCACCAAATTGTCATAGATACTCCTACTGATTCTATCAGCGAAACTGGATGAAAGTTCGCGTGAATTTTAGATAGCTTTATAAATTTAACTAGTCAATTTGTTGGCGCTTCCTACGGTCTTTAAGAAATAAATATGAATAAAATTTATTGTTAAAATCTTTTTAATTAAAAAAAAGAAAGAAATCTTTACTCTATGTTCATTTTTATTTCTCTCTAGTCTTCAATCATAAGTCATTACTGTGATCTAATTATATTTTCAAGGTTGATTGCTTTTTTTTACAATCTTCAACACTCACTTTCTCTAATTTTTTTATACACATGGAATCTTACACTCTACTCCTTTGCAACAATGTTATTGAGCTAATTTGAAGGTTTAAATTAGCGGACTAAATCTTGTTTTATTGATGAAAATAAAAGTAAATAATTAATGGAGATATCCCCTTTGAGATTAACATTAAATGTTGACATTGGTACCTTCTTGTCGACATCCCCTTTGAGATTGCTTGGAATCGGTTATGAGGTGCATAAGTGTAACGACCCGGTCGGTCGTTACGTAGAACCTGCATTAAATTTATTATTATTGCCTTGTCATATATTGGTTATACTGTTTAGGATGTGTTAGAGTTGGTAGGCTCGGAATCGGAATGGTTATAGTGAGAATTTAGTCATTTAGTCTTTTAAATAGCCTTAAAGTGGAAAAAGTCAGCTGAGAGTTGACTTATTGGTAAACGACCTCAGAATGCGGATTTTATGGCTTGGATAGCTTCGTTAGGTGATTTGGGACTTAGGAGTGTGTTCAGAATATTTTTGTGATGTCCGGTGTAGAATTAAGCTTGAATTGGTGAAAGTTAGTTTTTGGCGATTTCCTGTCGGCAGTGGAAAATAGGCTATCGGGGTCGGAATGAAATTCCGGAAGTTGGAACAGGTTTGTAATGTCATTTTGGATATGTCTGCAAAATTTCAGGTCAATCGGAGTTGTTTTGGATAGTTTCGGCATCGTTGGTGGATTTTAGAAATATCAAAGTTCTTAGGCTTGAATCCGATGTGATTTTGGTGTTTTGATGTTAGTTTTGGTGTTCCGAGGGTGCAACTAAGTTTGAATGATCATATGTGATGTGTTGATATATTTGGTTGGGGTCTCGAGGGGCTCAGGATTAATTTCGGGTGATTAACAAACACTTTTGGACTTAGAACAATAGTTGTTTTGCTGGTGTGTTGTAGGTGTGAAATCCTTCTATGCGATCGCATGGTATTGAATGCGACCGCACAGGTTAATTGATGAGGCCCAGAGAAATTACTCTGTGCGACCGCATGTGTATGGTTGCGATCGCAGAGTAGAGAGAGAGGAGGCAGTGCGGTCGCATGGGCTTGTGTGAGATCGCATAGGGGTCTTGGCGCGTGGGGGAAGGATTGGCCGGTCCATAGTGCGATCGCGTGCAATGTGGTGCGATCGCGTGAGGGAGTGAGGAGAGGCAATGTACGAACGCGCCTAGGTGTGTGCGAACGCACATGCTATTTTATTAAAAACCTGGGCAGTATATAATTAAACCCTCCGCGACCAATACCCACTTTTACACCATTTTTGAACGGGAAGAAGCTTTTGAGGCGATTTTGAAGAGAGAAAATCATTGTTCTTCATCGAGGTAAGGATTTTGGACCCTAGAACTCGATTATAGGTGATTAAGGAACATAATATCAGTGTTTAATTCATGAAAATCAGTAGAAAAAGGTGGGGTTAGGGCTTGAGATTATGAGACCTTTCAGGCATGATTTGAGGGGTCAAACGAACTCCGATTTTAGCGTTCTTTATATGTACGGACTCATGAGATGATGAAGAATATTTTGGTATAAAATTTGTCGAGTTTCGAGATGCGGGCCCGGGGTTCGGGTTTGAGCAAATTTCGGTGTTGTGCTAGAATTTGTATTTTTCAATTGGGTTTCATTCCTTAAGCATAATTTGATGATAAAAATCTGAACTTGGTAGATTTGGAGCACTCGGAAGTTGATACGAGAGGCAAGCGGGTCGTAGAGTAGTTTTTTGGGCTAGTTTGAGGTAAGTATTATCTTTAAATCCTGTCCTGAGGATATGAAACCCCGGACCGTGCATCCTTTCACGGATTTTGGATGCAAAGATTGGAAAATTGGAAATATATCCCTTTTTAGGCAACTATTGAGTTGCGAAACCAATTTTTAAGCCTATTCCTAATAGTATTGATATATTTTGATATGTTTTGGGTTGTAAGCCATGTTTGGGGCCTAGTGCCAATTTATTTACCCCTTGAGGGGCTGTTTTACTATTTTCCTCACTTGATATGTTATGATTTTCACTCAGTCGTTTCTTGATAATTGTTTTGACACTAAGAGTATTTGGATATTATTTCTTGAAAAATAAAACACTGTTTTTGGGTCGAGAACCCGGTATAATGATGGTCTGAGTGGCATGTTAAGAGTGTCTGACTGAGTGAGGTCGCGGACCAATATTGTGAGGATGTTATGATATGAGAGAGGCCGAGGGCCAATATTGTGAGTGATTTATGACATGATGTAGCTTGTTTATAGCGCTTGGGCTGTAGGAGCCCCTCCGGAGTCTGTACACACCCCCAGTGAGCGCAGGTACCTACCGAGTGCGAGTGATGCCCGGGGGCTGATGCTGAGTGACGGTGAGGTTGCCCGCTTGGCTGATACTGAGTGATGGTGAGGTGCTGAGGGAAATGTCATGAGAGATTATTATGGCCCGAGAGGCAGTTTTACGATGATATTATACTGAGTTTTGACTATGATTCACTTCATTCTTCAACTGAATTTCTGAGACTTTTACTGAGAAATATTGGAAAATATACTTGTTTTTCAAAGGATTTTATGGATACTGGTTTTCGGACTTATGTATTTGATGTATACTTTATGGAGACTTGATGTTTACTGTTTTGTGGATTGGTGTATCTGTGCTGTGTGTTTCTTATTTCTCAGACTCTGATTTATTTTCATTACTACTGAGTTGGCGTACTCATCACTACTCCCTGTACCCCTGTGTGCAGATCTAGGTACTAGTGCGGAGCAGTAGCCATCTTTGTTTGTTAGCAGCAGCTTTACGGGATTTCGAGGTAGCTGTCCAACGTGCGCAACTTCTTCATTTCCCTTCCTTTATTAGTATTAGTATTTATTTCATAGACATTGTTTAAGACATTAGCAGAGTTAGTTTTATTTCTTAGATGCTCGTGACCATGTTGACTCTAGTCTTGGGAGGTTTTGTTTTGACTGTTAGATTATTATTGGGGCGCAAATACTTGATGAAATTATTTATACTCTGTTTACTGTTTGTTATTTATTTGTGAAATATTATAATAGAACGAATGGGTAGTGATGTGATGGTTGGATAGCCTAGTTCCACGATAGGCGCCATCACGACCTGTTAGGATTTGGGGTCGTGGCAAGTTGGTATTAGAGCTCCAGGTTACATAGGACTCAACGATCATGGGCAGGTTCAATAGAGTCTTGTGGATCGGTACAGAGACGTCTGTACTTATCTTCGAGAGGCTGCAGAACCCTTAGAAAACATTCCACATTCTTGAATTCTTATCGTGTGAATCCATTTATTCAGCCAAAAGCGTAACTCTTTGAATTCCTTTCATGTATTCGAATGCGCACGCGAGCGCTTGGTATCAGTTGTGCGTCGGCGGCTTGTGACTTCCATGGGTGAGACGTGATTTTTAACATGTTAATCATGGGCCATTCGGAAGGACTTGAGGCCCGATTTTGTCTGTGGCTTGAGCGTCGAGATTTCATTTCGGTGAGCACATGTGTTGGGGGACTAATATGTCCGTTTGTGTCCTTATTGATGGAAAGTTGTGACTAGATGACTACATGGTGAGTGTGATCGGATAGTTAGATGTATTCAGGTTGTTTGATTGTGACCAAAATGAATTGGAAGGAGATGTGGTAAGAACCATTGATTATTTGACTTCTGTATTGAGTTAGAATATGGCTTTGAGTTATGAGTATTGAAGGACCTCTCGTGTAGTTTAGTTGTGGAGTGAAGTGGGTTTTCCTGTTATGTTCTGAGTTCCTCTAATGCCTTTTGAGCTGACTAATGCCCCAGCAACGCCTATGTATTTGATTGTCGGTGTATTCAGCCGTGTTATAACTCCTTTGTTATTGTATTTGTTGATGGCATCCTGCCGTACTCTCGTAGCCAGGGATAGTATACTCGGCATTTGATGATGGTACTACAAGGATATAAGGAGGAGAAGCTTTGTGCGAAGTTCTCCAAGTGTGAATGGTTGGCTCAGTTCAATAGCATTCTTGGGACACGTGGTGTCCAGTGAAGGTATCTATGTGGTCAGACGAGTGTGAGTAGAGCTTCCAGAAGCTCAAGAATTCCTTGACCACAGCCCCAATGTTAGTATTGCCATCAGCTTCAGGTTCTTATACCGCTAAATGGGATGTCTTGGGGGAAGACAGTGGTTGTGTTCTAATGTATGAAGGTATAGTAATTGCGTGATGGCTATGATTTTTGGAAGTGTATAGGGAGATATCATTTTGAGGTTAAGCATGCAGTGCGGGTTGTCCTGAGGTGTGTGACCCTTATGTTTATCTGTAGTAAGTTCTCTCTATCAGTAAATGATATATGTTGTAAATTGAGTTTAGATCGCTTGTGGGAGTTGGCATGACCATTACAATGGTGGATGCGAGATCTGCATTTGATTTGAGTGTTAGATGGTTTAGGTCATATAAGCTTATGGAGGATTTAGTTGAACCTCACCATAGTATGGTGGCAGTGATAATGTGTGGGCATCGTGAGTTATTGTTTGTCTTGATCGTTGGCTTTGAGCCAAGTGGGGGAGTCTGCTAATGATAAGTTGATTACACGATTATGTGTTGTATTGGTTTTGGTTCGAGGTATGTTGGTGAATAAGTTATGACCTACAGAGGTGGAGTCTGGGAATGACTCGAGTGATGGAAATTTCTTCGATACAAGTTGTAATATACTTTACGGATAGTGGAATTCATTGTATGATGGCGTTGTACTGGTAAGTGCAGAGTGTGCAATGTATGAGTGTGCTTGTTGCTTCAAAGGTGTGGATTACTTTCCTAGTATGTGGATTGCAAGCGGGGTCAGGTCGTTCTGTTTACTTGGTCAGGGTAATTGAGATTGCATAGAGTAAATGACGTTCGAAAATGGTTCATACGGATTCAAGGTTATATGTAACGATCGAGGATCTTCAAGGTGTGAGAAGCGGCTAGAACTGAGATTTACGGGGAAGGTGCCAAGGCTTGTGGTGTATTTGCATTATCATGGATTCTATCCATCAGTATTAGGAAAGTGAAGGTAATGACTTTAAATTCTCAGGAAGTCTCTTCAGGGTAAGTATTTCTAATGTGGTGCATTTGGGGATAACTGAGGGAGTATTCAGCGGCTTATGAGCCTTAAACAGTATATTTTATGCTCGGGTTGAGTCGGGATTGAGAATTGCGATATTATGGCAAGAAGAAGTATCAATTCGAAGTTAAGTCAGAAGGAACTTGGATAAATAGGACAACTTGGTAGTAGGTCGGATCGGCATGATAAGGGATATGGTTAGTTCTTTGGGTGTTTATAGGGTAATGAGTTGTTACAGGTGTTCTTAGCAATTCTCTCGGAGTTGGGTGGCATGCGTAGCTTGGTTGAGTTAGAAGGATTCAGTCCTGGCGGTTTGGTGTTGTACAAATGTGATTTGGGAGTTCTTGATGGTTTCTACGACGGTTAGAGATGTATATTTCTACTGGCGTGAGGGCCATGTGATGTATAGTGAATTTGCTTCTAGATGGGATCAAATGGAAACTTCTGGGCTAGTTGGGTACGTAGTTGTTTGTGGCTAGGAAGGGAGCATGGAGTTCTCATATTTATCATAGGATTGCATGGCGGATGCGGTATTTTGTGTATAGTGGAGAGTGGCATATGTGAGGTCACGGTTCAGTTCTGGAAGGAAGGTCAGAACTGACAGTTTCAGATGATTAGGTAAAGGGTACCACTATTGGGTGGCTGGATAAGAGTATACATTCATAAAGGACAATGTGTAGGGCAATGTGTTTGAATAAGGATGCTTCATTGGTGTTACGACGCTCTCTTGTTGGATCGACTGCTAGTATTCAAGGTTTCTTGGTGGCATAGAGGATCAATGGGGGTATCCCTCGTGGAATTATAAAGTATTAGGGGCATGTTATATATTTGAGTGGTGGAATTGGGATTATATATGGTAATTGGTGCGCCTCATGGATTTTGAGACTGGGAGTTTTCATGAACAGATTATTTTTGTAGTTGTGAACTACGAGGATGCGAGCAAAGCTAGTCAGGTGTTAGTATATGTCATAATTCAGTCATTATGAACGTTCGGAGAGTTATCTACCTGTGTGGGTGACCAGAGTTGACTTAGAGTTATTGGTAGGCCAGTACGGGTATGTGGTCTGCACCGAGTCAGAATTTTTGACTCCGAATTGCTATTGTTGAGGGATGTACCATTCGATTGTCATTGAGATTATTTGTGTTTTGGAGTGATCTATGAGTTACCTTTCAGTGTTTCGAGAAGATGTGATTGTTGGTTATATGTGCGTAGGGTGTGGTTCTATCTGGGCTTGATAGCGAGATTTGAGTAAGGTAAGTAATTGGGTGTTGCAGGATTGAGACGTATTGGTTATGTTCTTTATGGTTCGGGTGGCATGGTATCGTCCGCTTTCCCCCCGTGGTTATGGCAATGCACTTTGAGTAATTGATGTCGAATTTTGCATGGTTATTGATTTTGAGCAAGGTGGCTTGGAGTATGTCATGTGGTGTAGCGGTTGGATGGGATCACGCTTTGCAACGGAGTTAGGTAGAGGTATGATCCTTGGTGTCAGATTTGTGTGTTCTGATTTTACGGTGTGTGCCAGGCTTTTAGCACGATGTGGTAATGGTAAGTGTTAGTGGCAGGATAGTCCTCTCATGTGAGTCTTCTCTATTTTATGAATTGAGCTCTTGGGATGTTGTTATTGAGTGCACGAGTTGCACAAGTTATGGCTATGGATAGTATTGATGCTGATAGGACGAATGTTTGCTGGTTTCTACGTGTTTCTTTCATCAACGACACCATATGAAGGAGTTTAAGCAAAGTTTTGTTTGATAAGAGGTTAATTACTGGTATTGGGTTGTTATGAGCAGCGGTTGGATTAGGAGTCATCGCTATGAGTGTTGAGTCATGCGGTATATTATGTGATTTCATCTCGTGTTGCGGATATGGCTTGATACAACATGTTCAGACTATTTCAGCTTATAGTCGTGGAAATTTGATCTTGTGAATGGACTCAGAAGTGGAAATTTAGTTCTAAGTTTTATGGGCCAGGATCAGACTTAAAAATTTCAACTGTGTTGTGCTATTAGACCTATATGAGGTAAGGTGACGTGGAATCACCTTCGAATATGTGCGTGGTAGGTTACACAGCAATTTTGGTGGTGTTTGGAACAACTCTAGGCACGTTCGAGGATGACGTATGTTTAAGAGGGGGAGAATGTAACGACCCGGTCGGTCATTACGTAGAACCTGCATTAAATTTACTGTTATTGTCTTTTCATAGGCTGGTTATACTGTTTAGGATGTGTTAGAGTTGGTAGGCTCGGAATCGGAATGGTTATAGTGAAAATTTAGTCATTTAGTCTTTTAAATAGCCTTAAAGTGGGAAAAGTCAACTAAGAGTTGACTTATTGGTAAACGACCTTGGAATGCCGATTTTATGGCTTGGAAAGCTTCATTAGGTGATTTGGGACTTAGGAGTGTGTTCGGAATATTTTTGTGATGTCCGGTGTAGAATTAGGCTTGAATTGTGAAAGTTAGTTTTTGGCGATTTCCGGTCGGTAGTGGAAAATAGGCTATCGGGGTCAGAATGGAATTCCGAAAGTTGGAACAGGTTCGTAATGTCATTTTGGATATGTATGCAAAATTTCAGGTCAATCGGAGTTGTTTTAGATAGTTTCGGCATCGTTGGTGGATTTTAGAAATATGAAAATTCTTAGGCTTGAATCCGATGTGATTTTTGTGTTTCGATGTTAGTTTTGGTGTTCTGAGGGTGCAACTAAGTTTGAATGATCATATTTGATGTGTGTTATGTTTGGTTGGGGTCCCGAGGGGCTCGGGATTGATTTCGGGTGATTAATGGACACTTTTTGACTTAGAACAATAGTTGTTTTGCTGGTGTGTTGCAGGTGTGAAATCCTTCTATGCGATCGCAGGGTATTGAATGCGACCGCACAGGTTAATTGATGAGGCCCATAGAAATTACTTTGTGCGACCGCAGGTGTATGGTTGCTATCGCATAGTAGAGAGAGAGGAGGTAGTGCGGTCGCAGGGGCTTGTGTGCGATCGCATAAGGGTCTTGGCGCGTGGGGGAAGGGTTAGCCGGTCCACAGTGCGACTCCTGCACTGTGGTGCGATCGCATGAGGGAGTGAGGAGAGACACTGTGCGAACGCGCCTGGGTGTGTGCGAACGCACACGCTATTTTATTAAAAACCTGGGCAGTATATAATTAAACCCTTCGCGACCAATACCCACTTTTACACCATTTTTGAACGGGAAGAAGCTTTTGAGGCGATTTTTAAGAGAGGAAATCATTGTTCTTTATCGAGGTAAGGATTTTGGACCCTAAAACTCGATTATAGGTGATTAAGGAACATAATATCAGTGTTTAATTCATGAAAATCAGTAGAAAACGGTGGGGTTAGGGCTTGAGATTATGAGACCTTTCAGACATGATTTGAGGGGTCAAACGAACTCCGATTTTAGCGTTCTTTATATGTACGGACTCGTGAGATGATGAAGAACATTTTCGTATAAAATTTGTCGAGTTCTGAGATGCGGGCTCGGGGGTTGGGTTTGAGTAAATTTCGGGTGTTGTGCTAGAATTGGTATTTTTCAATAGGGGTTCATTCCTTCAGCATAATTTGATGATAAAAATCTGAACTTGGTAGATTTGGATCACTCGAAAGTTGATACGAGGGCAAGCGGGTCGCAGAGTAGCTTTTTGGGCTGGTTTGAGGTAAGTAATGTCTTTAAATCCTGTCCTGAGGGTATGAAACCCCGGACCTTGCATCGTTTCACGGATTTGGAATGCAAAGATTGGAAAATTGGAAATATATCCCTTTTAGGCAACTATTGAGTTGCGAAACATATTTTCAAGCCTATGCTTAATAGTATTGATATATTTTGATATGTTTTGGGTTGTAAGCCATGTTTGGGGTCTAGTGCCGATCTGTTTACCCCTTGGGGGGGGGGATGTTTTACTATTTTTCCTTACTTGATATGTTATGATTTTCACTCAGTCGTTTCTTGATAATTGTTTTGACACTCAGAGTATTTTGATATTATTTATTGAAAATGAAACACTATTTTTGGGTCGAGAACCCGGTATAATGATGGTCCGAGTGGCATGTCGAGAGTGTCTGACTGAGTTACGCTGCGTGCCAATATTGTGAGGATGTTATGATACGATAGAGGCCGAGGGCCAATATTGTGAGTGATTTATGACATGGTGTAGCTTGTTTATAGCGCTTGAGCTTTAGGAGCCCCTCCGGAGTCTGTACACCCCCCCAGTGAGCGCAGGTACCTACTGAGTGCGAGTTATGCCCGCGGGGCTGATACTGAGTGACGGTGAGGTTGCCCGCTCGGCTGATACTGAGTGACTGTGAGGTTGCTCGCTGGGCTGATACTGAGTGATGGTGAGGTGCTAAGGGAAATGTCATGATAGATTATTATGGCACGAGGGGCAGTTTTACGATGATATTTTACTGAGTTTTGACTATGATTCACTTTCTTTTTCAACTTATTTTCCTGAGAGTTTTACTGAGAAATATATGAAAATATACTTGTTTTTCAAAGAATTTATGGAAACTGGTTTTCGAACTTATGTATTTGATGTATACTTTATGGAGATTTGATGTTTACTGTTTTGTGGATTGATGTATCTGTGTTGTGTGTTTCTTATTTCTCAGATTGTGATTTGTTTTCATTACTACTGAGTTGGTGTCACGACCCAAATTCGGAGCCGCGATGGCGCCTGTCCTGGAACCAGGCCAGCCACCTATCTAAACTAATCTAGGGCCACCTATCAGGGAAAATACCATTTTTAACAAGTTTGAATTTGAAAACAGTTTTATGAGAATCAAGAACCCAAATCCTACAAAACCCGGATCCAGTGTCACACATTCATGAGCTGCTAATACATGATACAACCCGAAACTAAATGACTAACATAGTCTGAAAGTAAATACGACAGGTAGAAGAGAAAGAGATGAAGAGATCACGGTCGCCAGCTGCTACCTCGTCAACTCTGATGAAACTGCTGCTACTCACTGACCAGAGTTGAATCTCGATGTACCTGGATCTGCACACAAGGTGCAGGGGGTAATGTGAGTACACCAACTCAGTAGTAACGAAACCAAACTACGAGCTGAGTGGTAGTGACGGACTAAACCTACGATAATTTTGAACAACAGTATATAACTTGGACATGACGGTAATATATCAGAAAATAAACAAGATGCATCGATTTATGTCTGTAGCCCTGCATACCCGCATGAATTCATATAGAATCAAGAATGATGTGTACTCAGTAATCAAACTCTCATAAGGTGGTCCACTCAGTACTAGAATCTGGCCTTCCGGCCCAGGGAAAGTCCATCCCGGATATTACATAAACACAAGTGACACAGTCACCTAGTACTGAGGAAAAAGGCCGATCCAGCCCCACGGAGAAGATCCATCTCCGGAACATAAGCCCCATGGAGAAGGTCCATCTCCGGAACATATCACTCGGACAAGATCCATGTCCAGGGAAGATCCATCCCTCAATATCTGTGCGCTCACTGGGGGTGTGAAGACTCCGGAGGGGATCCTATAAGCCCAAGCGCTATATCAAGCCAACAAAGGCATTATTCTAGGGTCGCTGCGGTGTGCAGTCCGACCTTATAACTGTCTTAAAACTAGGCTCCAAGCCTCACTCTGTCAGTACCTTCCAGTCTCACTCACCATGCTCTAACATATGAAAATTATCCCAAACCAATGATAATATAGAATAAACTAGCAATTTATGAGAATGAGGCATGAAAACTATACTATAATAGGACTGAGTACATGAAAACAATAATCATAAACAGAGACAACAATAATCGACCGTTCCGGTCTGGACATATCGACGTAAAGCCTTAACATTTATACTTAGCATGATTTCTATTGTGCTCAAGGTAAATGCAACCTTCACAGTACCAATATCAACCTGAGATAACCATTAGCAAGTTAAATGGGATGAGCCAGGCTACAAATATTCGGTGTACGCCCGCATGCCCGTCACTTGGCAAGTGCGTCACCTTAATTAACATCAATATCAGATAGTTGGGGTTTCTAACCCTCAGTTCCAAGTTTGGAAGCGTTACTTACCTCAAAACCGGCTAAAACACTACTCCGCAGTGCCCTTGCCTCGAAATTCGACCTCCGAGCGCTCCAAGTCTACCAACAATCAAGTGTACATCATTATTATATGCTAAGAGGTGAATCTTAATCAAAATCTATCAAAAATACTCAAAAATCCCGAAATTGATCAAACCCGGCCCCCAGCCCCACGTCTTGGAATTCGATAAAATTTACAGCACAAGAATCCTCATCCTCCCACGAGTCTATACATACCAAGAACACCGAAATCGGAGTCCAAATGACCCCTCAAATCCTCATTCTAAAGCCTCTTAATCCCAAGCCCTAACTACCCCTTTTCCACCATTAATCCGACCTTTAATCATGTATTAACGAGTTTAGAGTCCAAAAATCTTACCTCCACGAAGAACTATCGAATTCCCTCTTCAAAAACCCTTCAAAATCTTCAAACCCGGATAAAATATTGAGAAAAATGATTACAATTCGCGAAGGCTGGTTTTTATACTTACTGCACAGTGATTTCGCACCTGCGACCCATTTCTCGCACCTGCGGCTTCGCAGGTGCGATGATCCTTCCGCACCTGCGGTCTCATATGGGACCACCCAAATCCGCACCTACGACCTCGCAGGTGCGACAATTTCCTCGCACCTGCGGAACTCCTCAACCCAGCCCATTCTCTCACCTGCAGAGCCAAGTCCGCTCCTGCGGGACCGCACCTGCGGCTCCCCTTCCGCAGGCGCGAAAACATCAAAACAGTAGATAAAGCTGCATTTGGCCAAGTCCAAATTCCCCGTTCGCCACCTGAAATCAAGCCCGAGCCCCTCGGGACCCCAACCAAATATACCAACATATCATATATGATCATTCAAACTTAGTCGACCATTTTAAACATAAAAAACAACATCAAAACTCCAAAAACTCATCGAATTCAAGCCTATGAACATTGAAACTTCTAAATTCCACCAACGATGCCGAAACTACTCAAAACAACTTCGATTGACCTGAAGTTTTGCAGACATATCCAAAATGACTATACGAACCTGTTCCAACTGTCGGAATTCCATTCCGACTCCGATAGCCTATTTTCCACTGTCGACCGAAAATCGTCAAAAACTAACTTTCGCCAATTCAAGCCTAATTCTACACTGGACATCACAAAAATATTCTGAACACACTCCTAAGTCCCAAATCACCTAATGAAGCTATCCGAGCCATAAAATTCGCATTCCGAGGTCATTTACAATTAAGTCAACTCCTGGTTGACTTTTCCAACTTTAAGGCTATTTTTAGAGAGTAAGTGTCTAAATTCCTTCTATAATCACTCTGAACCGGGACTAATCAACTCTAACACATCATGAACAGTATAACCAAGCTTCAACCAGGCAGAAATAGTGAAAATAATGCATGTTCTACATAACGACCGACCGAGTCGTTACAGTTGGCGCACCCATCATTACTCCCTGCACCCCTGTGTGCAAATCCAGGTACTAGTGCGGAGCAGTAGCCATCTTTGTTCGTTAGCAGCAGCTTTACGGGATTTCGAGGTAGCTGTCCAGCGTCCGCAACTTCTCCATTTCCCTTCCTTTATTAGTATTAGTATTTATTTCATAGACATTGTTTAAGACATTAGCAGAGTTATTTTTATTTCTTAGATGCTCGTGACCATATTGACTCCAGTCTTGGGAGGTTTTGTTTAGACTGTTAGATTATTATTGGGGCGCAAAGACTTGATAAAATTATTTATACTCTGTTTGCTGTTTGTTATTGATTTGTGAAATATTATAATAGAATGAATGGGTAGTGATGTGATGGTTGGCTAGCCTAGTTCCACGATAGGCGTCATCACGACCTGTTAGGATTTGGGGTCGTGACAATAAGCTATCGCGATGGCTTGAAAAATCAAAGACCCGAACCTTGTCACTACAATTCTAAATATTAGAAAAATTAATATGAAAGATATTATAGTGAAAAATAGACTATACTTTAATGACATAAGTGTAGGATTTAAGAAAATAATTATATTAATTAATATACAATAATTTAAATATTTAATATGATAAAACAGTGTTTATTGAATGGAATAGTGAAATGCTTTATAAAATTATGAGTCCACGTTCCTAATGTGCATGTACCTGCAAAAAATAGGAAAATTTACAAAACAAGTTATTTGATTTGTATAAGAATTTTTTTTTAATTGATTTTGATCCAAAATATTAGGATTATATGTTGTAATTCAATTAAGGAAAATTTTAATAAGCAAACTTTTAATTGATTTCAAATAACTAAAATACTAGAAAAATAATAAAATGATTATTTTGTCTATTTCAAAAGGGTAAAAGGATGAATAATATTTCGCTAAAGTCTTTCGTACTTTTAATATATACTAGCGTTAGTGTACGTGCATTGCACGTGAATTTTCTACTGTAAAAAAAAGTATATAATATATAGAATAAAAATAAATTATGAATATAGAGTATAAATTTAACTCATAATAAGGATTGAAAAAATAAGGAAAATTTATTGGCTTATACATCAAATAAACGCCGTAATATACAGTTATTTATGGATTGTTTTAAAGATTAACAAACAAAGATTTATTTATAGATTTACATATTAAATTTGTATATAGATTTAAAATAAGACTTCCGACACAAGGATTGAGGAGATTACAAAAATTTATTTTCTAATGCACTAACAACTCAATATACAATAATTAGTTCACATTAGTTGAATAAAATACACCATCTTTCTTCAAGTTTGTCTAATGTCTAAATGTAGTTTATTTGCATATCCTTTTTATTATATCAAACAAAAATTTATTTACAAACTTACATATTAAAACCAAATGTATATACAAAAGAATAACTTGAATAAAAAATAAGGATTGCAAAGATTAAAAAATATCATATAAAATAGCCTATCAGGGTCGGAATAGAATTCCGACAGTTGGAACAGGTTTGTAATGTCATTTTGGACTTGTCTGCAAAATTTCAGGTCAATCAGAGTTGATTTGGATTGTTTCGGCATCGTTGGTGAATTTTAGAAATATCAAAGTTCTTAGGCTTGAATCTGATGTAAATTTGGTGTTTTGATGTTAGTTTTTGTGTTTTGAGAGTGCAACTAAGTTTGAATGATGTTATGGGACATGTTGCTAACTTTGGTTGGGGTCCCGAGGGGCTCGGGATTGATTTCGGATGGTGAACGGGAATTTCAGAAGTGGGAAATTGCAGCAAAAAGCTGATGGTGTGAAATCACAGAGATTTCCGCACCTGCGGAAGTTCGACCGCAGGTGCGGGCTCGCAGGTGCGGGCTCGCAGGTGCGGAGAGATTGCAGGTGCGGTTGAGAACCGCAGGCGCGGTCTCGCAGGGGCGAGTAGGGAGCCGCAGGCGCGAGACTTGGCGGAGCTGGAGAGTTTCCGCAGGTGCGAGAGGATGGTCGCACCCGCGAGGTCGCTGGTGCGGAGGTCAAGTCGCAGGTGCGGAAGTTGGGCGAGACCTGTAGAGATCGCAGGCGCGGAAGGAGCATCGCACCTACGAAGCCGCGGGTGCGAGTAAGTAGGTCGCAGGTGCGGATATACCTGGGCAAAAATATATAATTAAACCCTTCGTGACTTAAACCCTTATTTCGCCATTTGTGTACGGACAAAGATATTTTTGGACAAATTTTGAAGGAGAAAATCAGTGGGTATCACAGAGGTAAGTAAATTGATTATTAAAACTTGTTTATGGGTGATTATAGACCATAATCCCAGCCTTTAATTCATGAAAAACAGTAGAAAAATAGGATTTTGGGGCATGAGATTATGAGACCTTCAAGGGCCGATTTGAGGGGTCAAACAAACTCCGATTTTGGTGTTCTTTATATGTACTGAATCGTGAGAAGATGAAGAACACTTTTCTGTAAAAAATTCTGAGACTCAGGACGCGGGCCCGGGGGTCGGGTTTTGACCGAATTCGGATTTTGAGCTAAATTCGATAATTTTCAATTGGAATTTATTCCTTAAGCATATATTG
>ML288660.1:856-13504 GCA_005239495.1 Nicotiana undulata
AAAATGGGAATTGTGAATATGAGCAATTTAACTTGTGTTTAAAGTAGTAGGACCTCATTGAGTGATTATTTTTGATTTGCTTGAGGACAAGCAAAAGTTTAATTTGGGGGTGTTGATGTGCCGGAGAACTTCGGCACATTTAAGACCATAGTGCTTAAATTATGGCTCGTTTCAAAAGCATTTACTCTTATTAATTATAGAATTTTGGTATTTTGCAGTACACAAGGTGTAAACACTCAAGACCATGCAAAAGAGAGCTAAAGAAGAGAAAAGAGGAGGAAAATGGCCGAATGCGATCGCATATGCAACATGCGAATCGCATTTCGAGCCTAGAGATCGCATACCGCAACAGAAAGTTGAGTCAAATTTAAGGAGTGAAATGCGGTCAAATATGCGACCGCATATCCCAAATGCGAACCGCATTTCAACCGCATCTCCATCTGATGCCTGAAGCCACACTGCAAATGCGACGCATGAATGCGATCACATATCATCAATGTGGACCGCACATCTCACATGCGATGAACCTCTAGGACCTAGGGTTTGATATGCGATGAATATGCGAATCGCATCCCTGTTATGCGACAGGAATGCGATCGCATATTGGCTCGACAGGGGTGTTTTTGTCTGTTTTTTACCTGAATTTCCTGCCCACTATAAAAGGATTTATCTTGGCATCTCTTTGGATAGATAGACATATACGGACATACACACATAGAGATATCTTGAGCTTTATAAATATATTTTGAGTAGAGAAGAACAAGTTTTGAAGCTAGGGGTTTGCACACACACTTTGGATTTGTAGATTTCGACATTGTGGTGAAGTTTTCTTTACCCATTTGTGTTTATTTCTTCATTTCCTTGCTTTGTATTGTATATCTAAGTGTGTAGTATTTTTCCAACACTTGAATATGGTTTATGGGAATATTCATATTTAAAGTGTGGATTAAATACCTTGTTGTGCTTATGTATTGAATGATTTTAATATATTTGTGAAGTGGGTGTTTGTTATTTTAATTATTCTTGTTCTTTAATGTTTCCAAAGGGATTAGCTAACCCTAGGACTCGCCCATTAACTCCGAATTAGTTTTGGAAAAGATTATTTGGGGTTGGGAAAGATTAATTAACAAGAACTTGAGGATTTAACCCTCATTTTATAGATTCTACCTAGGGATAGGATTGAACTACTTGTAGCCAAACTCGGAAGTGCTTAATCTCCTAATTGGGTTAGGGATAATTCAATTAGTAAGTCTTGTTAATATTTGGGAAAAGCTAATTAAGAAATGTTATCCGTGGCTAATTAACATTACCCGCTCATATTTGTAAAATCGTGAAATACATTGGATCGTTACTCGAGTGTAATACCCGAAGCATCGATACTTGTTGCCATCGATCATTTTAATTGCTTTCTAGGTTAGTTTATATTTTCGCATTTAGTTATAAAACAATTTTCTACACCAAAATCGTATTTGTTTGGCACTGCGCGATAAGTGATAATTCTCTAGCATTCCTAAACGCCCTCCTATTGTTCTCTGTGGGATTCGACCCAACCTTGTTGGGTTACTATATTTGACAACGATCGCTTACATTCTTTTAAGGTGTAAATTGAGCGTATCAATGGTCTCCAATCCCTACTTGATTTTATTTTAGGCATAGAGTCTCCACTCGTTAGTCTCCTTTTCCAATATAGGGTATCCACTCCCTAGTTGATTTGATCTTAAATGCAGGGTACACCACTCCCTAATATCTTTTCCAATATAGGGTATTTCATTCCCTGGCCACATTTTCCCAATATAAGGTACATCAATCCTTAGTTGAAGCATCATTTCGAAAATAAGGAAACACCATCCACACAAAAAAATCATCATGTTACTTCCAGGGTACACTATTCTCGACCTTTTATTGCTTTCAATAATGAAGTAGTTTAGAGTTTTTGCTACAAATAACTCACGAAATTTTGCTAGTGAAAACTAAGGAAAAACCATCCACACAAAAAAATCATCATGTTACTTCCAGGGTACACTATTCTCGACCTTTTATTGCTTTCAATAATGAAGTAGTTTAGAGTTTTTGCTACAAATAACTCACGAAATTTTGCTAGTGAAAACTAAGGAAAAACAATTTCGCTCGTTTGTTTGTTTTGGTGTCTAAACAGGTTTTTACCTCGAGGCACAGGGTTCGAGATGACCAAAGAAACAAGTCTCAATCGATAACAAAAGAAAAGAAAAGAAGCGAATCAAAATTAAGAAGAAAACGAAAGATGTGAACTGCTCAAGACGTGGTTGAGCACCGTGTGTCTGGTTTTCATCAAAAGAAGCCGTAAAAGAATGAACTAGAACTTGCAGCTAGCAGGCATCAAGGTTCAAATCAAAAGTCTGCATGAAGCACAATTCAAGACTTAAGATCAAGCTTCAGAAGATTTATAGATAGGAATCTTGTAACTCATAGTTGATAGGCTTGTTTAGTTCTTTTACATTTTGATTTTGATGTAATAACAGGACGGCGGACCGGAACCTCGACGGAACGGAACCTCACTCGACTCTGCAACTCATTATTCCACCATTCTCCAAAACTACACTGACCTGATTCCTTTATAGCCAAGGATATGTAGGCAGCCTCCGAAGAAAGGTTCAGTCAAAACCTTTTTAAAGAATTCTTCCCATGGAGTATCAAACGAGCAAAACTTGCTCGTAATTGCTCACTTTATCTTTGTCTAAAAACTCTTCTTGTTCTCGAGCAAAGGAGCAGCTGTGAGCACCTAATTTTTGCCTCACATGGAAATTACTCCTAAAACGTAACCAAAAGATAATTTTAATAAATAAATATCCTAGCCACACAAGATATGGAATTTAGATTAAAATGTGAGTTAGAGTGGCTAATATTGCAAAAAATTAAAGAATGGAAAAGAAGAGGTTAGTTTTTGTTGAAACTAGGCCAAAGCACAATTGTTTAAAGTGGCCCAATTGCTAATTCTCACCCCAAAACCAACCAGCCCATTTCCCTAACCTAACCATCAGCACACCCTAATCCCCCAATCTCTTCTTCACAACCTCTTACACCCAAAAATCCCTAGAAGACCCTTCTTCATCTCACCCTACAGCCGCAGCCAACATCCATCACCGCCAACCACCCTTACCACATCTCCTGACCTAACCCGCTAGAAACCAGAACTCTACCACCTCTTACACCACCAAAAAGAAACGGCGAAACCCTAAAATACAACCCCATCATCCTCTTTCACCTCCACCAGTCGTCGACCGCCCAATCTCCACACCACCCTTCTGCCGTACACCCCTCCCTCTCCTTCTTCTTCCTTCTCTCTTTGTAACGACCCAACCAGTCGTTTTGCGTATTCGGATCCCGTTTCCCCAAATAATACTTCCTGTAGTGGCTTATCGTGATTTGTGACTTGCGGGGACGGGTGGTTCGGGAATTGGAAGTGTTTAGAATAGTATAGGAACACTTGGTTCCTTAAGGTTGGATTTTAAGGCCAATGTCGACTTCGGTCAACATTTTGAGCAAACGACCTCAGAATCGAGTTCCGACAGTGTTAGTAGCTTCGTATGATGATTTCGGACTTAGGCGTATGTTCAGAACGGGTTTTGGATGACCCGGGAGCATTTCGGTGCCCAATGTGGAAATCAAGATTTCCTTAAGTTTGAAATTTGGTATGGAACGTGATTTTATGTTATCCAAGTCCGAACGGATTTCCAAGATCGGGAATAGTTCTGTTATGTCATTTATGACTTGCTTGCAAAATTTGGGATCATTCCAAGTAGTATAGGTCAGTTCGGCGCATTGAAACCGAATTCAACAACTTGAAATTTCTTAAGTTTGATTCTAGGGGTTTTGAGGTGTGATTCTGAGTTTTAGCGTTGTTTTGGGTGTTCCAAAGGCTCGAGCGAGTCAGTAATATTGTTTAGGACTTATTGGTATAATTGAAAAGGGGCTCGGGTGGGCCCAGGTGCCTCCCGGACACCAAACGGGGCCAAAAACCAGCAGCTTCAGCTGCTGGTGCACCTGGTCTGGTGTGACCGCAGGTGCGGTTGCATAACTCGGAGGTGTGAGACCGCCCCTGCGGTCGAGGCCTAGCAGGTGTGGCCCATGAGGAGATGGTCCAAAACCGCAGGTGCGGACCTTTCTCCGCAGGAGCGGACCCGCTTGTGCAGGATTTCTTCCGCATGTGCGATCCCAGGCCACCTCTGCCAACTTCCGCAAGTGCGAGCCTTGGCTCGCAGGTGCAGGACCGCAGGTGCGAAATCCCTGTAGGCCAGGCAGTGCACTTTCTTTAAAGCTCGGGATTCTTTCGTTCTTTTCATTTTAAACCCTCCATTTGAGAGCTTGGGAGCTTGAAGAACCCATCCCTCAACCTAGCTACTGTCAAGGTAAGTTAGTTCTACACTAAACCTAGTTTAATACATGAATTATTGATGGAAGTAACTACTAAATCATTGAAAAATCACGAAATTGGGTAGTAAATTTATGGCTTTTGAGGAATTTGCGAATTTTCCATTTAAAGCCATGAATTCTAGTAGAAATTACATAATTTTGATCCTTAGTAGGTGAGTGATTCCTTCGAGAATATTCGGAATTCGAGCGCGCGGGCCCGGGGTTGAAATTTGGGATTTCTTCAAGAATGTGAAATTTTGAATAAGATAGGACAATTTTCCTCCTTCAAGCTTGAATTGATGTAATTATACTATATTTGACTAGTTGCGAGTCCTCGGGTGTAGATTTTGGAGTTTCGGGCGCGTTCTTGTTCCGAGAAGTAGGTTCGACACGAGGTGAGTCTCCTTTCCAACCTTGTAAGAGGTAATTGTCCTCATAGGTACATTGTGAATGATTAAATGTCCTTATTTGCGGGGGCTACGCACGCACAGTGTGACGAGAGTCCGTGCGTAGCTACTATTATGCCATGTCGGGTAGCCTTTAGGACTCACAAGCATGCCTCTACGTGTTGTGTCGGTATCTTTACATGTATTTATGATTTTTTAATATTATTGAAATCTTTTTTAGATTAGTAGGAATTATTATGTAAATTTAAATGCTTAAATCCCTGCTTCCAAGTATGTTCACTGAATTATTCCTGGATTTCCTGATAATTATATGTATGTTACGAGCACCCGAGTCACATGTGTGATACGTGAGCGGGGTAGCCTTATATTATGTCAACCGCGTCGCATGATCGATTCGCGAGCGGAGTAATAGATGCATCTATGGTTCGAGTCGTTCGACCCTCGGCAGTGCACATTAAAATTTTGCGTCGTCTCAGTCGTACGCCTCGGCATATTATATGATATGTGCTTGATTGAGAGTCTTATTATTATTTTTGCTAATTTATGGTTCTGTGTGGAAGGAAACTTGTTATTTTTATTAAATGTTGTTACTTGACACTTGTAGGTAGATTGCTATCTTATTATATATTGATGCTCCATGTCTACTCGCTTTCCATAAATGTTAATCCTGTCTAGATTTATTAAATCACATTATCAATAATGACCCTAGTGAGTAACACGTCTACCTCTCGTAACTACTTCTTCGAGTTTAGACGGGATACTCACTGGGTACATATTTATTTATATGTACTTAATTGTACAGGCCCTGAGACTGGTGCTTCTGGTTATTATACCGGAGCGAGATCGTGAGGGTATCTTCTGGATTAGACTACACGGTGAGCTGCTCTTCCTCGCGCTCCTCGGCAACATTGTGGAGTTTCTATTAGTTTTGGATATTTCTGTCTACCCCTTTCAGACAGTCGTATATTTATTTTTGTCTACTTTGTATATCCCACTAGTCGCCTATGGACTTGTGACACTAGGTCTTGGCACACGTAGTAGACTTTCTCGTATTTTTACCAAATTGAATATGTCGGCACATGATTTTTGGTTGCATTGAATTTAATTGCCTCACTTAACCGCCTTCATTTAATGATTTCTTAATTCAAAATTTTCTAATCACTTAAATATCCAATTAAGTAAAGTAACGCCGTTAGTAAACCAGTATTGGCTTGCCTGACTCTGGTGTTGGGCGCCATCACGACCTGAGTTGGAGTTTGGGTCGTGACACTCTTCATTCACCACAGAGAACCGGATCCCCCATGAATTTAAACTTGAAGCCACCATTTTCCCTTGCAAAGCCACCGTGAAAGAACCCTCTCTTTCCATCAACCAAAGACACACGCAGATACAGTAATGAAAACCGGCCAGAACTCCCTCCGAAATCCAGCCTTCAAACCTCGTTAATCGAGATCCAAAAAGTCGCCTCAACAACCCTCTCTCTCAGTTTCTGCCTCACTTCCATCGCTGACGAACTCGCCGGAAACGGGAAAGCAAACCACTCTAAAACCAGCCCCCTTCTTCCACCTAAAATCGTCTCAAAGCAGTCCAAGTTTCAGTAAAAGGCAGCCACGATAACTCTTTGCAGGGTTTTTTTTCACCAAGTTTCCAGCGAGCTAGAGGTCTTTTGAGTTCCGGCGAAGTTGTTCGCTCTAGGTTTCCGGGCAGATTCGCGTTTCTATTCAGTTGTCGCTGTCCAAATTTTCCGGTGTTAAGCATTTTCAGAACCAAAATTGCTATGTTTTGAGGTCAATAGCTTTCTCTAATTTTGAATTTCCTCTCTATATTAATCTTAGACGACTATGGACACTTTGTGTTTGTTGTGTTTGGTGTGTTGTGGCATTGTTTGTCTACATTCTCCTAATTTGGTTTATTTATGTTAAATTTTTCATGGATGTTCTAGTAGAGAGCAAACATAAATCTCTATTATTTTTTTCTTCGCTTATGTTAATCAGGCAATTAACAAGACCATAATCAAACGGCCAAACAATCCTTTACCTAGTTTCATGGACAACTTTTAATCCTTTGCTGGGCTACTGCTTTGGTTTTTGATTTTAGAAACATTGAAGTTGGATTTTGGTTTAGTAATGAGAAGGAATTTGGGCAATAAAAAGAGATTTTGTTATTCTCATCTCATTTTTAATTACTTGGGTCGCTAGGAGCATGCTAAGCCGACCACACTCATGTGGGAAAACTTTAGGATTTTCGACGTACACGTTACATAATTATGGGTTCAGGAATTAAGACCTAAGTATGCGTTAGCGCAACTTTGGCCAAGTTTTTCTTAATTAAGTGCGATAAATTGTGTACACGTACATGTGACATGATTTAAGCGCCGATTTTCAAAATAAAACCAAGGTACACGTTCGTGTGATTTTGGCCAAATAATTTTAATATTAAGGGCTATTAATTGTGTACACGTACGCGTGACATGATTTAAGCGCAGATTTTCAAAATAAAACCATGGTACGCGTTCGCGCGACTTTGGCCAAGTTTTTCTTAATTAAGTGCGATAAATTGTGTACACGTACATGTGACATGATTTAAGCGCCGATTTTCAAAATAAAACCAAGGTACACGTTCGTGTGATTTTGGCCAAATAATTTTAATATTAAGGGCTATTAATTGTGTACACGTACGCGTGACATGATTTTTAGCGCATTAAATAAGATGAGTCCACGTACGTGTGACTCGTCTCAGGATACTTTCTTAAAAGCGATAAAAGGAAAATATACATAGGTCCTAAAAATGAGTAATTAAACACTTAAGCCATGTATGATTAAAAGCGACCGTGCTAGAACCACGGAACTCGGGAGTGCCCAACACCTTCTCATAGGTTAACAGAATTCCTTACCCCGTCTTTTGGTTTCGCAGACTTTTAACACAAAGTCAAAACTTCCTGGATTTGGGATTTAAAACAAACTGGTGACTTGGGACACCATATAATTATCTCAAGTGGCGACATTGAAATTAAATGAATAATCCCATTTCGATTATGTCACTTAAATTGGAAAAATTCCCTTATCCCACCTTTCGGGAAAAAGGAGGTGTGACAACGAGTACTCTGAGACCCATGAGTACTTGAAACCCCATGCGAACCGGTAATGCAAACTAAACTGGCTGACCCACAAAACCTCTATCGTGTCGTACCCTACCTCCATAGTAAGTATCGGTAGACCTCCCCGGTCTATGAGGCCTCCTCACCTCTCTGCTCTCTCTCCCCTGACCTCGTATGTCCTCCCTTCATAAACCTACCTAACATCTCTCTCATAGTCCCGCCTGACATCTCTCTCATAATCCAGCATGCCCTCAACTCTGCGAGCAATCCCTACCACCTACTGAAATGGGACATCCGACTATATCTCCCGAGCCATGCTGAACCGAATATCACGCATGGGCCCTTCAATGAATCTACGAACACGCTCTCTAATTGTAGAGACCAAGGTAGGTGCATGTCTGGTCAAATCACTGAATCTAACGGCATACTATGATATTGAAAGAGTCCCCTGGCGCAATTGCTCAAACTCTGCGCGCCATGCATCTCGGAGGGACTGAGGTACAAACTCGCTCAAGAACATCTCTATAAATGGACCCCATGTAAGTGAAGCTGACTCAGCCGGGCTACCCAACTCATATGCCCACCACCACTAATAAGTCGCTCCCCTGAGCTGAAACGAGACAAATGCTAAGGTAGGAGGGTGGTACTTCTTGTACCTCTCAAGTCTAAGTTGTTCTTCCTCAGATGTTGCTGCCCTAACCACGAGCTGAACCGGGACCACAATTTGTGCTGCCATGACACCTGGAACCTGACCAACATGATCTCGCGACTCTGGAGTGTGGGCGGCGGGATTCTGAACTCCTCCTCCGGTATGTGAAGTAGCTGGTTCACCTGGAATGAATCTCGTCTGATTCAATGTGCCAATTATACTTAGGAACTGTGCCAAGGTCTCCTGAAGTACGGGGGTAACAAAAGGCGCGTCTGGTACCTTCCCCCTCCCCTCCCCCCCACCCTCCCCAACTGGAACTACTGGTGGCTCCTCAACAGTTGCTCTGGTAGGTGTCCTAACTGCGGTGCGTGATCCTTGTCGACCTCTGCCTCTGCCCCTAGCGACATCCGCCTCAGGGGTAACATCATCAGGAACTGTAGCTCGTGTCCTCACCATCTATGAGAGAATGGAACAATAAATTTCAAACGTCAAGATCAAGAAACTCGCACGATAGGAATGAAGGAAATGGAATTGTCCTATTAGTTCGGTAGCCTCTCGAAGATAAGTACAGACGTCTCTGCACCAATCCTCAAGACTCTATTAAACCCGTTTATGACTTGTAACACCTATGAACCCAGAGCTCTGATACTAACTTGTCACGACCCAAATTCCCCTCCGTGGGGTATCGTGACGGCACCCAGTCTTAAGGACTAGGTAAGCCTATTATTAACAAACCTCAATTATAATATAAGAATCATTTAAGTGATTTTTGAAATAAATATTGACACATTATACATCTTCCCCATAACCCGGTAAGTACAAGTCATAAGCTTTACAGAATTTATTTTACGCTAAAACTCCTAAAAATACCACTGTTTGGAAATAAATACAACAGTGCATGAACAAAATAAGACGGTGACTCCGAAACCTGCTAACGCTGGAGCGATTTTACCTTGAGTCTCCACAACAGCAACCGCGTTGCTAACTATCGATTGGCCGGCTATGCAAAACTTGGTAGAATGAGCACACGACAGCGGTGCCCAGTAAGTATCAAGACTAACCTCGGTGAAGTAGTGACAAGGACTAGTCAAGACACCCACTTGTCTAAGAGATGAACAAGTAAAAATATAGGACAATGGATTTTGATATTTACTTAAGAGCTTCACAATATGGCTAATAATACAGTAAATTCAATAAGGAAACGAATAATGAGTAGCAACAAAAAAACCGTAAATATAACACAAAAGAGTAAATGGAACACAACTAAATTCGGAATGTTAATATACAACAAGGACAAGTAAAGACTCAAAAATGTCAAATGCTTTTACATCAAGTTCTTAGTCATCTCCACAAGGTAACGAACCTCGGACAAATTACCACTCACAGGTCCCGATGTCTGAACCCTAACCTCGGCCTCTTGTGCCCTTATCTCAGGAAATAACTGCACGGATGACTTACGTGCTAACTGGGGTCATTCCCACATATATGGTAAGTACGACAAGAGTATCTATACTCGAAAACAATAAGGAACCTTTAATCCAATAATAGTGCTTAACTGCGTGTATGCTTGTGCAGGTGTCCTAAACATGGTTCATTAACCAATAAGCATAAGGAAAGAAAAGGGGCAGCACGTACATAGTTTTCTCACAATTTTCACATGAATAAACTCACACAGTAAATGTACCATTTCATAATATCAACAACAAAGAATGCCCCTAGGCCAATACCAGTATCACAAACAATCCCTGACATACCCCGCCTTGTCTCGCCACGTGTGCAATAGTAAAGTATATGCCTACCTTGTTTCGCCACACGCGCATAACATGTTCCCACCTTGTCTCGCCACATTTGCAACCATCAATTCATATCCCGCCTTATCACGCCGCATGTGCAATATCAATAGTAAACATGACACAGCAGAAACCTCGTGCAAATCCCCATATCAACAACTGCACGGCAAAAACCTCGTGCATCACCATAGCAAGTATGACCACCACAAATGACAATAGTTCAAGATACAATAAATACATCAACTCAAGAACCGTCAATCACAAGATAGGCAAAACTAGTTCACAAGAAATAAACACAATAAGAATACTAGGCATATTAAACAGCTCAACAAGGCAGGAAATATCATGTAACAGTCGTACCTAATTACAAGGTTGGCAACAAGAAACTAACACGAATCCGATAACTCTATGTTCGGGTAAGTCAACTAAGGTATGGTATATCCAAACTTCCTTTAAGGTCGGCAGTCTCAAGTGTATTTCAACAATTCCACTTAAGGACAAGCAACATGAAAAGTCATCCTAACTTCAGCTAAGACCAAACAGTTATAAGATGAGATGCAAATTACAATTAGAGATAAGAAGTTAAGAAGACATAGCATGACAATTAAAGGAATAAAATCTTCAGATAGGTCAATTAGGAGTCAAATAGGCAATAAGAGTAAATCCAAAAGTAAGAAATTCAACATTTAAGCAAGTAAAGATGAAACTAGAACTTAGGTAATTCAATCATGCCAAGAACAATTCATACTCAGCCAATATAAGGACCTAAGACTCCTAAAGGGACAACCTCTCACAAATAAGTCTGATCACGCACTTGTAGCCTCGCGTACACGGACTACAATCAACATAGAAGACTCAAACCCTAAGGGGTAATTCCCCCCCCCCCCCCCCCCCCCACAAGGTTAGGCAAGATACTTACCTCAAAGACGACAACCCGGCATTCTAAAATGGACTTCTCGGGTGAAAGGCCTTCGGACGGTTCAAATCCAACTAGAACAACTTCAAAACACACATAAAACTTATAAGGAACTATTTCGGATAATAAAGTTTCGATCTTTACAAAAATCTAAAAATCGACCCCCGAGCCCGCACCTCGGAACCCGACAAATTTTATGAAATCCGAATACCCATTTAAATATGAGTTCAATCATACAAAAATTACCAAATTCCGATACCATTTCGTCCCTCAAACCATGAAATTTCATTTTGAAATTTGTTTTCAAAACCAACATTTTTCCCTAACTAAGAACACAATTTAAATGATAAAAACAAGGACTAATTCATGGAATATTTTAGATTCTAGGTGAAGAACACTTACCCAATCGATTTTCTTGAAAATCCCCAAAATAAGCTCCCAAATCCGAAGTTTAAAACTCAAAATATGAAGAAAATAGCTAACCCCCGATATAAAAGGATTCTACGAGGACTTCTCCATCTGCGGTCAAGAAACCGCATCTGCGGGACCGCATTAGCGAGAGGGAGTCCGTATCTACCAACTTGGATTACCAGACCAGGGAACACATTTGCGGTTTTACAGCGGCACCGCAGAAGCGAGAAGGGGAATCGCAGGAGTGAGATTTCGCAGATGCGAACAAAGGACCGCAGAAGCGGCCATCGCACCTGCGTGCCAACTTTCGCAGAAGCGGCTAACTCCCAGGCCTAAAGGATCTCATAAGCGACCGGGATCACGCAGAAACGGAGCCGCACCTGCGCTCCAAGGTATTGCAGGTGCGAGACACCAGAACTAGACCTGTCCTAAACTATGAAATCCATCCGAGACTCGTCCGAAACACACCAGGGGCCCTCAGGACCCTGTCCGAACATACCAACAAGTCCTATAACCTATTACGGATCCGCTCGACGTATAAAATCGCATCAAAACACGACAAAACTACGAATCTCAACACAAATCGAACTTATGAACTTTCAAATCTTCAAACTTCTAAACTCGTGCCGAAACCTATCAATTCAACCCGGAATTACGCCAAATTTTGCAGACAAGTTACAATTGACATCCCGGAGCTTCTCCAACTCTTGGAATCCAATTTCGATGCCCGATATCCCAAAAAGTCAATTGTGTTCAAACTTCTCCATTTCCCAAACTTCAAACTTTAAATTTTACGCTGAATTGCCTTAATTTACCCTATGGACCTCCAAATCCGAATCCGAACACGCGCCTAAGTCCAAAATCTCCATACGAAGCTGTCGACATAATCCAAAACTTATTCCAGAAGAACAAGAATAATAAGACAAAAAAAACCCTAATCGTGATTTTTTCTCTCTGCCGTTTTAGAGAGAGAAAGCTACAGGTTTTTG
>ML288661.1:0-40511 GCA_005239495.1 Nicotiana undulata
TTCATGGACACTATGTCTCAGGCTGGTTTATTTCCAGCCGACCCTGCTATTTCTCAGGCGGGAACGGGAGTCCAGACTCCTACCGCTCAGGCCATAGGTCAGGCAGCAGCAGCACGTCATACCCCGGGCACACCGCCCGTGGGAGGGGTTCAGCCCGTAGCAGCCCCAGAGCCCAGGCCAGTCGCAGAGGGTGACCAGCAGAAGATGTTGGATAGATGGACCCGACTCCACCCTCCAGTCTTCGGGGTCGAGCGGGGAGAGGATGCTCAGGATTTTAGCTCTTCCCTCTAACTGAAATGTGGTGAAATCCACTCCAAGGGACTCTACAATCCTCATGTTGTGCAGTCTGTCCCTGCACCTATCAATAGGTGGTGGTAGTCATATATTCTCAGTAGGCCAGCAGATTCTCCTCCTGTCACTTGGGATCAGTTCGCTCAACTATTTCTAGACAGATACATTCCACTTTCGGAGAGAGAGGAGCTACGGGGTCAGTTTGAGCGACTAGAGCAGGGGCAGATGTCAGTGACTGATTATGAGGCTAGATTCTCCGAGTTGTCTCGCCATGCCCTTATGATATTTCCTACTGATGCCGAAAGGGTGCGGCGGTTTGTGGCAGGCTTGCATCCAGGTATTAGGGCCTCTATGGCCAGAGAGGTAGAGATGGGTACCCCATACCTGTTTGTAGTCGAGATAGATCGACGGATTGAGGGTTACCGTATGAGGAACAGGGAGCAGGGTCAGACATGTCAGCAGGACAAAAGGGCCAGGTTCACAGGTGACTTCAAGGGTGCTCCAGCTAGGGGTAGAGGTCAGTTCGGAGGCGGCCAGTTTAGTAGGCCTTCATATTCAGCACCTCCACTACCTCCCAGGGGTATTTCAGCGAGGCCTCAGTTCGGCGCTATTCCAGAACGTTCTTATCGTCCCCCAGCCACGCAGGGTGCACCCAGCAGTTATTCCAGTCATCAGAGATCCTATAGTTCCTATTTCAGTGCCTTACTAGAGGGTTCACACCGCCCTCCGGTTATTCAGGATTTTTCCTCTTTCGAGCAGCGGGCTGTAGCACCAGGACGTTATTTCGAGTGTGGGGAGCCGAGTCATACGTGGAGGTATTTTCCCAGGTATCGGGGCAAGGAAGTGCAGTAGAGTTATCAGCCTAGGAGTTCAGCACCAGCAGCCTGGCCGCCTCGAGGTGGAGGACAGGTCGGCAGAGGTCATCTTAGAGGGGGAGGCCAGTCAGGAGGAGGTTAGTTAGTTCCTGTTCACTCTGGGGGAGTTCAACCTTCATGAGCCTCAGCCATATTTTATGTCATTCCGGCCAGATCAGATGCAGTGGCCTCAGACGCCGTGATCACAGGTATTATCTCAGTATGTGGTAGGGAGGCTTCGGTACTATTTGATCCAGAATCCACGTATTCATATGTTTTCGTACTATTTGCTCATTTTCTGGATACCCCTCGTGAGTCCTTGTGTTGTCCTATATATGTGTCCACTCCTGTGGGTGATTCTGTGGTGGTAGACCGAGTCTACCAGTCTTGTGTTGTCACTTTCTGCGGTTTCGTTACCAGAGCAAATCTTTTATTGCTGGATATGATTGATTTTGAGGTTATCCTAGGCATGGATTGGCTATCTAATTATCATGATGTGTTAGATTGCCATGCCAATATAGTCACTTTAACCATGCCTGAGTCGCCTAGACTAGAATGGAGAGGTTCTTTCGTTAGTGCCTCCAGCCGGGTTATTTCCTTCATAAAGGCTCGGCATATGGTCGAGAAGGGTTGTTTGGCTTACCTTGCTTATGTGCGGGACACCACCGCCGAGTCTCCTACCATTGATTCAGTACCTGTTGTTCGAGAGTTTTCAGATGTGTTTCCTTCGGATCTTCCAAGCATGCCTCCAGATTGAGATATTGACTTCTGTATTGATTTGGCTCCAGATACTCAGCCTATTTCCATTCCCCCTTATCGTATGGCTCCTAAGGAGCTAAAGGATTTTAAGGAGAATCTTGAGGAGTTGTTGGCCAAAGGGTTCATCAGGCCGAGTGTGTCGCCGTGGGGTGCTCCAGTCTTATTTGTGAAGAAGAAGGATGGGTCTATGCGGATGTGCATTGACTATCGCCAGCTAAAAAAAGTGACCATCGAGAATAAATATCCTCTGTCGCGCATCGATGATTTGTTTGATCAGTTACAGGGTGCTTGAGTGTATCCAAGGTTGACTTGAGATCGGGTTATCATCAGCTGAGGAATCGGGCTTCAGATGTTCCGAAGACTGCATTTCGTACCAGGTATGGCCATTATGAGTTCCTGGTGATGTCCTTTGGTATAACTAATGCCCCAGCAGCATTCATGGACTTGATGAATAGGGTATTCAGACCGTATATTGATTCCTTCGTCATCGTCTTTATTGATTACATCTTGGTTTATTCGCGGAGCCTGGGTGAGCATGAGCAGCACTTGAGAGTTGTGCTCCAGACCCTGCGGGAACAGAAGTTGTATGCTAAGTTCTCCAAGTGCGGGTTCTGGTTAGATTCCGTGGCATTTTTGGGGCATGTGGTATCCGGAGAAGGTATCAAGGTTGATCCTCAGAAGATTGAGGCGGTTCAGAGTTGGCCGCGTTTTACTTCAGCTACAGAGATCAGGAGTTTCTTGGGCCTAGCAGGATATTATCGCCGATTCGTGAAGGGGTTCTCCTCTATTGCAGCCCCACTGACCAGATTGACTCAGAAGAATGCCCCATTTCGGTGGTCCGACGAGTGTGACGCGAGCTTTCAGAAGCTCAAGTTAGCTTTGACCACGGCACCAGTTCTGTCATTGCCTTCCGGTTTTGGGATGTATACTGTGTATTGCGACGCTTCACGCATCGGGTTGGGGTGTGTGCTGATGCAGGATTGCAGGGTTATTGCTTATGCTTCGCGACAGCTGAAGGTTCATGAAAAGAATTACCCTGTGCAAGATTTGGAGTTGGCGGCGATTGTTCATGCTTTTAAGATATGGCGGCATTATCTATATGGCGTATCTTGTGAGGTCTATACTAACCACCGCAGCCTGCAGTACTTGCTTAAGCAGAGGGACCTTAACTTGAGGAGCGAAGATGGCTCGAGTTGTTAAAATATTATGATCTCGCTATTTTATATCACCCAGGCAAGGCGAATGTAGTAGTAGATGCTTTGAGCAGGAGGGCAGCAAGTATGGGTAGCTTGGCCTACATCGCAGCTGAGGAGAGACCTTTAGCCTTGGACATTCAATCCTTGGCCAATCGCCTTGTGAGATTGGACCTTTCAGAGCCTCGTCGAGTTTTGGCTCGTGTAGTTGCTCAATCTTCATTGTTGGGGGAGATTAAGGCTCGACAATTTGATGATCCATGCCTTGCAGAGCTTCGGGATGCAGTGCTCCAAGGCAGGGCAAAGGAGGTTACTTTAGGCGAGGATGGTGTCTTGAGGCTCCAGGGCCGTTTATGTGTTCCTAATATCGATGGCTTGAAGAAGAGAATTTTAGAAAAGGCCCACAGTTCTTGGTATTATGTTCATCAGAGTGCGACGAAGATGTATCGTGATTTGAAGCAGCACTACTGGTGGAGGCGGATGAAGAAAGATATAGTGCAGTTTGTGGCTAGGTGTCTCAATTGTCAGCAGGTCAAGTACGAGCACCAGAGGCAAGGAGGCCTGTTTCAGCAGATGCCCATTCCTGAGTGGAAATGGGAGCACATCACCATGGATTTTGTGGTTGGGTTTCCTCGGACATTGCGGAAGGTTGACGCGGTTTGGGTCATTGTGGATAGATTGACCAAATCAGCGCATTTCATTCATGTGGCTACTACTTATACTATGGAGAGGCTGGCCCAGATTTATGTTCGGGAGATAGTCCGGTTGCACGGGGTGCCGGTGTCCATTATATCAGATCGAGGTCCTCATATCACCTCGCACTTCTGAAGAGCATTGCACAGTGAGATGGGCACTCAGATAGATCTCAGTTCAGCATTTCACCCTCAGACCGATGGTCAGTCGGAGCGTACAGTTCGAATTTTGGAGGATATGCTCAGGGCTTGTGTGATTGATTTTGGCGGTCAATAGGACCAGTTCTTGCCTTTGGCAGAGTTTGCATACAATAACAGTTATCAGTCCAGCATCGAGATGGCTCCATTCGAGGCTTTATATGGTCGGCGATGTCGTTCTCCGATTGGGTGGTTTGAGCCTGGCGAGGCCAAGCTATATGGTACAGATCTGGTGAGAGATGCCTTGGAAAAGGTGAATATTATTCAGGAAAGGCTCCGCACAGCTCAGTCCAGACAGAAGAGTTACGCAGATCAGCGGGCACGTGATGTAGCATTTATGGAGGGAGATAAAGTTATGTTGAAGGTTTCGCTGATGAAGAGCGTTATGAGATTCGAGAAGAAGGGCAAGTTGAGCCCCATGTTTATAGGCCCTTTCGAGGTGTTGAGGCGAGTCGGGGAGGTTGCTTACGAGCTCGATTTACCTCCCGCCTTATCGAGAGTTCATTCGGTATTTCATGTATCCATGCTCCGGAGATATCATGCCAATTTCTCTCACGTGATTGATTTCAGCACTATTAAGTTAGATGAGAAGTTGGGCTTCGAGGAGGAGCCAGTTGCTATTATTGAGAGGCAGGACCGCCAGTTGAGGTCTAAGAGAATTTCTGCCGTAAAGGTCCAGTGGAGGGGCCAACCAGTCGATGAGGCGACTTGGGAGTCCGAGGAGGACATGCAGAGTAGGTATCCACAGCTATTCGACACTTCAGGTACGATTTTACGTCCGTTCGAGGACGAACGTTTGTTTTAGAGGGGGAGATTGTGATGACCCAAAAAGGGGGTCGTCTTATGTGAATCTAATTATGACTGTGTTCCGAGGCCTCGAAAGCCTCCGTTAATCTCACCTTGATGTGCGTGCGCAGCCCCGGCGCGTAGCCAGGAAGCCTTTATGTGAAAACTTGATTAAGAGTTTAATTTATGATAATTAATTGAATAAAGTTGACTTTGGTCAACATTTTTGGTAAACGGACCCGGATCCGTGATCCGACGGTCCCGGAAGGTCCGTAGGAAAATATGGGACTTGGGCGTATGCCCGGAATCGAATTCCGAGGACCGAAGTCCGAGAAATGAATTTTTAAAGAAAATTGTTTTATGAAAAATATTAAAGGCTTATGAACATGAACCTTGATGTGAAACCTGTGCTGCCGGGCCCGTATTATGATTTCGGAGCCCGAAAAAGGTTCAATATGTGTTATGAAAGTTATCTGTGAAATTTGGTAAGAAACGGACTTGATTTGACGGGTTTCGGACCAAAATGAGAAAATTGGAGTTAATGAAGTTTTGAGGATTTTTAAAGAATATGAAATTTGGCTTAAAATGTAATTTTATATTCCCGAGGTCAGAATGAAATTCTGAGATCGGGAATAGTTCCGTTATGTCATTTATAACTTGTCTGCAAAATTTGAAGTCATTCCGAGTAGTATAGGCCGGTTCGGCGCATTGAAGTGAATTCTAGAATTTCAAGTTCTTAAGTTTTGATTCAATTTGGTTTTGGGGTTGAATTCTAGAGTTTCGTTGTTGTTATTCAGGTTCCGGAAGTTCGAGCGAGTCCGTATCATGAATACAGACTAGCCGGTGCTTTTGGAAGGGGTCCTGAGGGGCTCGGGTGTGTTTTAGACCCCCGGGAGCTAAGTTGGAAAAACCAGAATTTCTGCTATCTGGTTTCCTTCTCTGCGATCGCAGAAGGTGGGTTGCGATCGCGGAGAAGGATTTGCTGGTCTGTTGATTGTTCTCTGCGATCTCAGCTTCCCCATTTGCAATCGCAGAGGTCTGGGTTCCACACCTTCGTGATCGCAGCCTTTTATCACGATCCCATAGAGTCGCGTCTGGGCCGGGAAAGTTTGTTCTTCGCGATCGCATGACCTCTGCGCGATCGCAGAGGTCTGGCCAGTTGGCCTTCGCGATCGCAGAACCTCTGCAGCGATCTCAGAGGTTTGGCCAGTTGGCCTTCGTGATCGTATTTAAGGAATCCCTGGGCAGTTTTATAAAATACGGGACTTAGCATTTTTCTTCCATTTTCATCTTCCTCTTCAAGCTTTTAGAGAGCTCTTCAAGGGACCTTCCACCACTGTTATTGAGGTAAGTAAACTCCATAGTCTTACTAGTTTCAAACATTAATTCTTAGTTAAATTCACTATTAAATTATCTAAAACCATAGAATTAGGTAGTAATTTTAGGGTTCTTGAGGATTTTGTGATTATCCGTTTTAGGCCATGAATTTAAGTAGAAATCACACATTAATGATCCATAGGCTATGGGTGAGTGATCCCTTCCAGAATTTTCGGTATTTGAACATGCGGGACAGGGGTTGGAATTTGGAAATTTTTCAAGAATAGAGATTTTAGTAAAATAACTAGGGTAATTTCCCGCATTGTGCATGCATTGATGTGATTGTATACCTTTTGTCTAGTTGCGAGTCCTCGGGTGTAGAGTTCGGAGTTTCGGGCGCAAATTATGGTCCGAGGGGTAGATTCGACACGAGGTGAGTCTCCTTTCTAACCTTGTAAGAGGGAATTGTCCCCATAGGTGATGTATATGCTATGTGTAAATTGTTTGGGGGCTACGTACGCGCCAAGTGACGAGAGTCCGTACGTAGCGGCTATTATTGTTATGTCCGGGTAGTTAGGCCCACATCATGCCTTTTATGCTTTTCTAATAATGCCTGATATGTTTTTCTTGTAATGCTTTATATGATTTAATGTGACGCCATATGTACTATGAAATTATATTTTGCATAGTGTTATTTCTCTAAGGCTTTATGGAAAAATTGTTGAATGGCAAGGAATTTGTTGTGGAAAGTAAGTATTGAATATACATGGGATCGGGCCGTACGCCACGGCAGAGTTGAAAAGCAATTGTGAAATATATGGGATCGGGTCATACGCCACGACAGTGTTGAAAGTAATTGAATATATATGGGATCGGGTCGTACGCCACTGCAGTGCTGAAAGTAATTGAATATATATAGGATCGGGCCGTACGCCACGGCAGTGATTGTGATATGTATATGGGATCACGCCGTACGCCACGACAGTGTTGAGAAATTATGAAATATATGGGATCGGGTCGTACGCCACGGCAGTGTTGGAAGGAAATTGAAATTAATATGGGATCGGGCCGTACGCCACGGCGAGTGTAGAAGGTACCTTATGGGAGCGGGTCGTACGCCACGGCTGATCTAAGAATTTGTGATTATTCGGTGTTCTTACCCTTGAAAGTGCTTTATTGTTTAGTTCAGCAATTGTTTGGGTTTCTGCTTTTGATATATATATATATACTTTTTGCTTATTTCCCTGGCATGCCTATTGTATTTCATTATATTCTATCATATGTTATTACTGTTGGACCTTAGTGAGTATCGAGTCGACCTCTCGTCACTACTTCTTCGAGTTTAGGCGGGATACTCACTGGGTACATATTTATTTAATATGTACTCATGCTGCACTTTATTTTCTTTCTGTACTTGATTATACAAGTCCAGAGGCTGGTACGTCTGATTATCAGGTCGGTGCTAGATATTGATAGCGTGGTCATACTTCACGGTGAGCTGCTTTCCCGGCGACTTCCTAGCGCAGCACCCTGGAGTTCTTTTGTTATATTCTCTGTCCATTTCATTCAGACTGAGACTCTGTATATATGGTAGTCATTGTGTATTCAGTAGTTGCTCGTGGCACTCGTGACACTAGTTCCTGGCACACACGTGGTGTATATTTTGGGTTGTTGGTTGTACATATGTTATGCGACATGCCTATTGGTTGATTTTCCGCACTTGTAGTTTTATTTCACATCACCACCATTAGCATGTTTATATCTGTTTAAAATTGGTTAAAAGATTAAATTTGCGTAACGGGGAATGGTAACACTTAGTGTTTCTATATTGGCAGGCCTTACCTCGCCGTTGGCCGCCATCAAGACCTGAATCGAGATTTGGGTCGTGGCATGAGGAGCCTAGGATTTCACTGAGTGGTTGAGAGGCGAGTGGATGACCAGGAGATGATGGGGAATCAAAGTTCCGGTGAGAATCCATCGGAGAAGATGATTGGAGGTCCATCGGAGAGGGAAAGTCAAGTGACTTCTAGAGAGTTGTAGAGATAGAGAGAGACAGAGAGAGATGAGAGAGGAAGCGTCTCTGAGAGAAATGAGACGGGGAAGGGGGGTAGGGCAGAGATATTTTAGGAAGATTAAACCTGGGTCGTTGATCTAATTTGATCAACGACTCAGATGATCTAAAGGGTTGGGCCGGGTTGGTTTAGGATCTAGGTTGGGTATTTAAATTGGGTTTGGGTTAGGTATTAATTAGGTTAGATTTTAAAATACAAGTGGCTAGATATTAAATATCCCAAAATAGATAAATAATTAAATAAACCACCAATAATTGTACAAAAATGAAATTGAGTTTAAGTAGATGAAATTACGGTAATTAAAATAATAAAAATGAATACTTTTTGAATTAAAAATATCATAAAGTATACAATTGGGCTATAATTGCAAAATTACTATAAGTAAAATTAAATCATGCTCGATTGGCTAATTATGAAATAATTGAATCTTAATGGACAAAAATGATTAAACATGATATACCGAGCTGGGAAACAATTTGAGATTATTTATAACACAATTTATGGATAATTAAAAAATATGAAATATTAAATAAACATTGAAAATAATTTGATAAAAAATATGGAAGAATATGGGGGAAATACCCATTATTATACAGAATAATGTTGAGAGCTTATATGCAAATTTGAAAAATAATTTGAGGAAAAATTGGGTATCAACACATGTGCCGTAGCAGGTGGCATGACTGCAAGCTCAAATGGGGCGAGTGCTTTTGCTTGTGGCATAACTTCGATCTCAATCGACACAGGTGCATTTGCAGGTGGTGCCACTTCAAACTCAAAAGGTACTGACGCAGCTACCTCAACATCTCCAGATGGCTGGATCTGGACTATGATAGGATTGAGAGTGACCGCTGGCTTCTTTGGGTCATCACCTTCTAAGATCAACCCAATCGACCCCTCTGCGTCCCAATCTTCTTCTACTTCGATCATGTGGATGCCTCCACCCTTATGGTCTGGGAGTGGATTGTTGCGGACATTGGGGGTGGACTCCTTTCCTACAATGATCTTGTTGTCGATCAAGGATTGTATTTTATCCTTCAGGGAGCGGCATTCATAGATTTTGTGTCCCTTCATGCCGGATTGGTATGCACACGACTTATTTGGGTTAACCCACTAGGAAGGTTTCTCAGCGTTTACGGCGGGGATGGGATTGACATAACCAGCAGCCTTCAGTTTTTCATACAACTGGCCGATAGGCTCATCAATGGCGGTATATTGTTTGGGAGGTCTGCGATCAAAGTTGGGTCGAGGTCTGGGAAAATTTTGGCGTGCAGGGGGTGACTGATGGTGGGATGGTTGAGAGTTATTGGTATGGTAAACAGGGGCGGGCTGTGAATATCTGGGTGAAGTAGGTTGATAGGTAGGTGGTGGGGGTGACTGATATGTTGGTGGTGGTGCTTGGTATGAGGGTGAGGGTGCTTGGTAAGTTTGTGGAGGTGTTGGCTGATATGTAAGTGGAGGTGTTTGGTAGGTTTGATATTTCAGTGGAGATTTTGTTCTCAGTGCAACCATCACGGCTCCCACATCTCTTTTCTTGGACATACCACCAGACTGTAAAGCCTTATTTGTAGCTTGTAAGGCTTCAAAGTTGGTTACCATACCGCTTTTGATCCCCTCCTCAATTCTCTCACCTAATTTTATAATATCAGAGAATTTGTGGTTCTCAATCACCATCAACCGCTCATAGTATTGAGGATCATGTGCTCGGAAAAAGAACTGATTCATTTTTTCTTCGTCTAAGGCGGGCCCGACCTTAGCAGCTTCAGATCTCCAGTGGGTAGCATACTCGCGAAAGGTTTCCGTAGGCTTCTTCAGATTCTAAATGTAGAATACATCTGGTGCATTCTCTGTATTAAACCTGAACCGGTCCATGAAGTCGGGCGCCATGCTTACCCAATTCGACCATTTCCTAGGGTCTTGGCTGATGTACCAAGACAGAGCATCTCCCGTTAATCTCCTCATGAACAGCTTCATGCAGATCTTCTCTTCTTTCCCTAATCCAACCAGCTTATCACAGTAGGTCCTCAGATGGACCCTCGGATCACCTGTGCCATCGAACATTTCGAACTTAGGAGGTTAGTACCCCTCGGGCAGATCGATATCAGGATGTATGCAGAGGTCTTCATAGTTCAACCCCTCAACTCATTTGCCTCCCTCAACGTCTTGAACCCGGCTGGTCAGCTTCTTATGTTCCTCAGCCAAATTCCTGATGGGAAAATCCTTTTCACTAGACTCAGGTGTATATGAGATGTGTTGAGTGGAGTGCGGCATAGTCTCCACGTAGATGGGGTTGTTGTGATGGCATGGTGCTTGGGTGTAAAGGTGGTCGTTTGTGGAATTTTGCAGCTCAGGGATGAGTAATGGAGTGTTTCTCGGAGTATGGCAGGCATTGCATTGTGATGGAAGAGTTTAGTTCTTTGGTGGAGTGGTGTGGTGATGAACTATGGGATGATTTTTCTTGTTCGGGGTGTTCTGAGGAGGTATGGGTTTTTGGGTGTCGGGGTAGTTGACGTATGGGATGCTGAGTGTGAATGATTGGTTTCCCAAATTTCGGACTTGATCAAGTTCTTCCTGGAACATCAACAACTTCTGTGAGTTGTGACATAGTCTCATTCTGAACTCGAATACCCTGGTCGTCAGTGACCTCTACCCGTTCAACTATATTTTCTTTCCTGATGTTGCCTGAATCTTCCATTTTCTTTTTGCCTTTGATTCTTACTTTGGGCGGACTAGGAGGAGGAGAGGGTGGAGGGCCCTTGGATCTTGTGAGGTATGATGATGATGCTATAGTGAACGAACCAACCTTTGGGTAGGGGAATAAATAAAGAAAGAAAACAAAATAAAAACAAAAGGTAGCCAAGTCAGTGTGGATTACGAAAAAGTATTGCGATATTTAAATACATAGTGCGAGGATATAAAGCGTGTCCTAATTTGGGAGCCTCGTGGTGCCCGAGGTAGGCCTAGCGACAAATTAATTTGGAGAACTTAAGTGTCGGAATGCCTCATTTCATTAATGTAAAAATAGACGAATCCAAAATGACACTAGATAAACAAGAAATAAAGTCACTAATGGCCATTGGCTTTATTACATTGATAAAGCGAGAAAAAATAAATCCTATCCTACTTGGTCCCAGAAGGACCTTCCCCAGATTAGGCATCCCTGATTCCCTCGAACAGGTTCCCCAGCTCGCGAAATCCTGGCAGTAAATATGCTCTGGCCGGATGTCCACTTTCGTTCCCCTCAGCCTTTTGACAGTCTTCAACCCTCTTGATGATCTTACCCTCCAACTCGACTATTTAACATCTATGATCACCATATAAGCACTTAGTTCTCCAAATAAATGCACATAATGTGATGATGTCCGTTGGGGTTTATGAAAACCCGGTGGACTTTGGACAAGGCTGTCTTAAAGACCATTGTGCGGACAACACATTAGCCTAACAAGGTTTGACCATGACGCATGCAAAAGTATAACGGAGTAAGGTTTCTATGGGGTATTAGACTGGTACCCTTGAGCGGAAAACTCAAGGGGGAAAGGCACGAAACCGTCGACTGCACCGCTGATCGACTAGTTGTACCGTAAATAAGACTTTCCGAATTTAGGGGTGATGAAATAGGAAGGGCGCAACCACTCATCATGCTTTGCTATATGATTTGTTTTGGCACGAGTGGAGTATGATGTTGAGCATGATTATGCAGTAAATAAGCAGTAAAGGCACGTAGTCATGTATTTGCACGTTATAAAAGCAGTAGTACAACAGTTATAAATTAAAAAGCGAGTACAAAGAAAATAAACAAGAAATCATGTCAGTTTTCTTTTTGAGGAAAATTAAATGCTTGAAAGAAATAAACAATTAATTGCACATAAGGGGAATGGGAAGAGGTACAAATTCACAAAGTAGTTTGAAATGGTAAAAGTGTAGACAATCCTTAGCAGAGTCGCCATGCTGTCGCGCCCCCTTTTTCCAAGCTCTTTCGGATCGGTCAAAGGGTTTTTGACATTATTGGGACAACTCGTTTCATTTTGGGAAAGGGGTATGCAGGATTGGAAAGTCGCCACCTAACGAGTTCAGGTGTGTTAGGGTACCTATTTGGGGTTATTTACAAACAAAGACTATATAACCAGAGACATGGTCAGGGCTTGAAATTATTCTAAGGGGAAGGTGTTAGGCACCCCTCAGAATCCACAACTGTGGTTCCTGGCCAAATAAGTTTGTGAATTTGAACAAGTATCAAGTAGGCAATTAATGTTAAATCAAGTAAAAGGTTTTTAAAGTTTCACAGTCTAAGCACACATGTGTTACTAGAGTTTTGAAAATATTTAATATCTAAGTAGGGTGTTTGAAAGAGTTATAATCTACACATGCATGTAAGGGATATGGGGGATGTCCTAGGTTGTTTGTCATATGGATCACATCAGTACAATACCCGATATACCACTCCTCAAAGAGGGGCTACACGTGGTATTAGCGCACCGGACATCATGTCCATATCTACCCTTCTCACCCCGTAAAGGTTATTTAAATGAGAATTGGCCAGCGACCTCTATTGCGTGCTGTTACCCGTCCCTTCCTAATAGTACTGGAGGAGTTTAGGACTTCTACCTATAAGGGATGTTCTAGGAAGACCCTCAGGTTTAAAGGAAAAATGCTAAGGCGGCAGACAAAGAAAGCATATAGAACTGCAGTGAATGGGAGCACAGAAAGCAGATAAAAGGCTCAAGGTTACCTCCACAAGTAATGCAAATAGGCAGCACGACTCATACACACTTAAGGGCTGTATTTAAATTCAGAATCCTAAGATATGGTGTCTAGATCAGATCAGAATATAAACAGACATGCCGACTTGGTTTTTTAATAACTCAGAAAGGCCCTAATAAGTTTGCCTACTTATTTTAAAACTGTTGGGGATTAAACAGCATATGCAAAGAGGCAGATTTCCAGTTTTAAAAAAGTTAGTCACCTAAGGCTTGCCTAGGTGTGAGACAGTATACCAATTACCAGAATTACTTATAGAAGAGATGTTTGACATTATATTACCTAAACATGTTGTTCTAGGTGTTCAGAACTCAGAATTATTACCAGTTGCTTGTGAAAAACTGAGTGAGATAGTTTTTATTCCTTTTCATGCATCGGTCGTTAAACTAGGCGTATTTAAGCGAGTATGAACGCAACCCTAAAACATGGTATCTAATGCAAAGAGATACAGAGTGATGCAGAATCAGAAGCTTAAACAGGATCTCTAAATGCACAGATATTGCAGTGTTTAAACATGCTTTCAGGAGATGTAAAAATGACAAGCTTATTAGTGTTGTTTATCCTAAAACAGGATCTCTAAATGCACAGATATTGCAGTGTTTAAACATGCTTTCAGGAGATGTAAAAATGACAAGCTTATTAGTGTTGTTTATCCTAAAACAGGATCTCTAAGTGTACATGGCGGCGTAGAACATGATTGTAGAAATACCATTTATTAGCAGGATTTTCTAAGTGATATGATAGTAGAATGAGCATGCTGAAACAGTGGATATGGACTTAAGAGGCATGATTTCTAATGCTTGATCTTGAACATATGAGTCGTAAGCATGATTTCTATTGCGCAGATAGGGAATAAAGCCTAATAACATGGTTTCTACCCTTTAATAGCTAGAGCATGCATAGTTACCCCTTTTCCTTTTCACTATCCACCCCAAGAGTTATTTAAAATAATTATTACATACCATTTTGCATAAATTACATAATTGAAATAAGAAAAGAAGAAGTTAAACTATAGGGAGCCTACTGATAGGCCCAAAGTCTCCAGAATTTCTCAATGCCATTGGTGTTCATAGCCTTTCATATAATCCAGGTGTGTCAGAGTTCCCTGAGGATCTCAAGGGATCCCGGGCACTGCTCACACCCATATTTTCATAACCATATTGAGTAAGTGTAGTGTGGAAGGGCCAGCTCTAATGCATCAGAGTGCAGAGGGATCTCATAGGGATCCCAAAGCAGTCACACATTAGAGGGGCAGAACCTAGACATCTAAGAATATAGTGAGAGTGCTTGACATAGTTTTGAAAAGGTTGAGTTAGAAAAAAGTTTCTGAAAATAGTTTGTTTGAAATAAGTTTGCAGAACAGTAAGAGAGTTGCTGAGAGAAAAAACATTTTTGAAAGGAAAGAGAAGAGAGCAATCAGAATAACCAATCACTGTTGATACCCAATTTTTCCTCAAAATTATTTTCAAACTTGCATATAAACCTTAAAAATCCCTCTCTATAGTAATTGATATTTTCCATAATTTTCCGTATTTTTATCAAATTCTTTTCTTGTTCATTTAATATTTTATGTTCCATAATTATTCATAATTATGCATAAATGATGTTATAAAAAATTTCAAATCGTTTTCTTACTCAATATGTTATTTATATCCTATTTAATTCCATTAGGATTTAATTATTCCACAAATTAGCCAAAATTGGCACTATTTAGCTAATTTCAGCATTTTTGCAATAATAACCCAAATATACATTTATACCTCTTAAAAAGGAACAACTGATCATTTCTATTTTTTTTATAGTAGTTAATTATATTAATTTCATTTATTTTATTTTAATTTCGTTTTACACAATTATCTGCTAATTAATTAATTAATTATCTTATTCAAATTGGGTATTTAACATTTAGCCTATTTTATTTAAATTCTAGCCAACCTTTAACCCAACCCCGCCTGACCCAAAACCCACTCTCTAACCCAGCCCAACTAAATATCCTACCCGGCCCAACCCCCAAATGAATCTAAACCGTTGATCAAATTAGATCAACGGCCCAGATTCCTATTTCCTTAGTTAATTCCCAACCAAACCCCCCACCAACCCCTCATTTGCTATCTCTCATTCTCTCTCTATCTCTCTCTGTTACTCTCTAGCTCTCTCTAGAAGCTTCCCTTGGCTTCTCTCCTCCGATGGGGTCTGTTCACCTTCTCCGGCCAGTTCTCTCACCGGAAACCATGGCTCTTCACCATCTCCTGGCTATCTACCTACCTTGCACCGGTCCAGTGATACTCTAGGGCCCTCAGACGAACCTGGAGCGGTCCAACTCATATCCCATGGTCCCATGCCACTTTCCGGCCTCCCCGACCGTATATGTAAGGATTACAACCTTTTCCGGCTTAAGCCAGTGCCTTCTTTGAGGTTCTTCCTACTTCTCTGGATTCCACGAAACCCTAACCCTCTGTCTTTCTATTTATTCTAGATCTACAGTGTTACAAAGCTTCTTTCTATGTTTTTCTCTGAAAAAACCTCATCTTTAAATGATCTTTCAAATTTAAAAAATAGGGTTTCACAAACCCCTTTTTAAAAACGGTTCTTCTTCTGATTCTTAGTGATTTTTACTGTGCTTGAACGATTCTCTTATGCTTTTCTTGTTGTCTGAGTTATTATGCTAAAAAGCCCTAACTTTCTAGGCTATCTTTTATTACATGTTCATGTGTTTTCATTTCTTATGAAACTGTCTGTGTATTCTTTGTGATTCTCGCTTTAATTTGTTGCTAGGGCTTTTAACCTTCTACTGTTCTCTAAATGTTTTCTTAGGGTTTCTCTTATTTTGTCCAATATGTTGTTATTTATCGTTTAACTGGCCTGAATATTCATTCTATAGATTGTTTACATGATAATCTACACTGATTTTATGTATCCGCCTTAAAACTGTGATATTTTCCTTAAGACTGTGATTCTGGTACTTTTCCTTAGAACTCCTTACTGATTTTGCATATTTGTATGACATTTGCCTTATTTGATAACAGATTCCCTGTGATTTCAAGGGATCTCTTACTGATATTCAGAATTATTTTCTACCTTATGTTATGTATAATTATGTTGTCAATTAATTATATACTTTCCTTAATTAATATATTTTGTACCTAGCCTTAATCACATGCCCTGTCCTTTACTACTCTCTGTACGATTAAAATCAGTTTTTCAATTAGCTCTCTTTCCTTATTTACCACTGTCGTATCCGTTTGAACTGTGACTCTATAATTGTGGGGAGTACTTGTCTTAATTGGATCCTAATTGTACTTATTTCTATAATTATATATACTTTACTTGATTCCTTTCCTTATATTGCCACTACTTGTTACCATTTGGGTGTGATTCCTTGACTAAAGGAAGTATGTCTACCTAATTGATTTCAATTGATGTTTATTTCTATAATTTCTACTGAACTATTATTTTACATTATTCCTCTGCCTGCTTTTCAAAAACTATATATGATATATTCATTCATTAGCAAACAGACGAACACATACACGAACAACACTGAATGGTCTGAACTTTCTCTTACTTTCCTACGCATTCTTTCTTGCTTCTCTTATTGATTACCGGCTACTCAGTTGGCTGAAAGCCAAAATTGAGTAACTTATTGCTGCTCTATTGCTCTGCACACTACTGTCCTATTGCTCTACTTTTCTACACACTACTGTCCTATTCTCACTCTTGACTGGTATGTTTCTAGTTTAAGTTTATAGTATCAAAACAATATGTTTTTGTTTGTATTAAGATTCCTATTATTTCTCTTATGCTTCTACTTGTGGTTCTGCTTCTTGTCTTGCAATTAGCATGTTTACTTGTCTATGTGATACCTCTTTCCCTGTATACTTAGCATACCTGCTTGTCTATGTGATCTCTCTTCCCTTTCAGTACTTTCCCTATATGTTTCATTATGAATCTGCCTTACCCCCCCCCCCCCCCCGGCACCCCCCACCCCCAATGATTCCTAATACAACTGGCATGTTTACTTTGTCTATCTGATCTCCCTTTAGTCCAGCATGTCTATTATTTTTCTTATATGTTTCATTAGGATTTTGCTTTGTCCCCTGATTTCTGACACTATAAGCAAGTATTCATTATACCTAGTTGCATATAATCCTGAACCTTTCCCTTGCACTTAATATTAACTTTGTTTAGCATCCATCAATCCAATGCTATTAAAACTTTGGCATGAACATTTGTGATAGGCTATTGCTGGAACTATTTGAGTCTTGTGAGACTTCTCTGATGGATGCAACTATGTTCTCACTACTTGTCCCCAAATCCCCTTTCCCTATTTGTGTTTGCTTCCTGGACTATGTATGTTTTTCTGAGTGGTTGATTTGTCCGGTTTCTTTTCCTCTTCAAACTGATTTTTTATAAAAGCAAACTTATGTGTTGTTCTCTAAAGTTGTCTTTCAAAACCATTTCAGCAAACCTTTTTCAAACTCAACTCTTTTTAAACTATAAGCACATCTCACTACTCTTAGTCTCTAAGTTCATCCCTCTTCGTGTGAGCACAGCCTTGGGGACCATTTGAGTACCCATTGGACTCTAACAGACAAGGCTGGCATTCCACACTACACTTACTCATTCCTGGCAAGGGTACCTGGGTGTGAGCACTGTCTGGGATCCTCTGAGGTCCTTAGGAACTCTGACACACCTGGTTACAAAAGGTCATATCATATGGCATGTTTGGATCTGGATACTTGGGCCTACTGTTAGGCTCCCTATAGTGTAAATTCTTAATTTTCTTACTTACTTATGTAATTTATGCAATGCTGGTCTGCAGTAATTAATTGTAAAAATGACTCTAGGGTTGGATAGTGAAATGGGTGGGGTTATGCATGCTTAGTATAATTACGGGTAGAAACCATGCTATAGGATTTATTTTATATATGTGTGCAATAGTCACCATGCTTAGGAGTACCTGCCATGCATGCATTAGAGAACATGTTTTAGGTATGTTTATTTGAGCATCTCCGCCATACTCATGTCCACTTAGAAATCATGTTGCACAACAATAAAAGGCTGTTATAATATTGTTGCTTCAGCATCTTTGCAAATGCATCACTTAGAAATCCTGCTCGTAGTTAAATAACTATAAAAACGGTTGTTATAATGCTGTTGCATCTGCATTTTCACAATTGCTACATCTAGAAATCATGTTCTAGGTTAAATAATAATGTTAACGGTCAACACTTGCATTAGAGATCATGTTACCTTAGGATTTCATTCTCAGCATGTTCATGTTACCTAATTGTCAAAATCCTGTGTTAAATATACTTCCATGAACGCCGAGAAAATCATGTACTAGGATTCAGCAACTTAACAAATTTATGCCTCTGTATGTCCTGTTAATAAGTAAATCTCGCTAAAATAGATTTCGATTGCTAAAAAAACGTTTTTTGCATTTAGAAAAGCATGCAAAGGCTTGCATCATTCTACACCCTGTCTGCATTTAGATATCATGTTTTAGGACCTGCAGTCATACTCGTTTAAATACTTACTTCTTCATTACGACTAAGTTCAAAACAGACTCATCCCGTCTATTTACTATTTTCTAAAACTAAAACAGTGACTGGAGCATTTTTAATACGCCTAGGCAAACCATAGGCATTAACATTTGTAAAAAAACTGGAAACTATTCCTCTTTCCTGTGCATTATTTGGCTAATTACATATAAGAAGTCTAAAACTGGTAAAAGAATACTTCTTCTGAAACTCAGTAATCAGGATGTCCTGCATTAGTATTCTCACCTAGACATCATGCCTTAGGTTATGAAATTCAAGACCTCATTTGTGTTTAAGTCGTGCTAATTATGTGTATTAACTTGTGGAGAAATTTATGAGCCTCATATCTGCCTCTATGTGTTCCCTATATTTGCAGACCTAACTGTTTTATTTGTCATTTAGAATATTGTCCTTTAAACCTAGGGGTTCAGCCTAGTACCTACCCTGTAGGAATACTAGTCCTAACTTCCTACAGGACGCATAGGATGGGACGGGTAAGAGCACGCAATAAGCTTCGTGGCCAACACGCGCTCTAAATACCTTCACGGGGTGGGAAATGGTAGAATATGGATATGATGACCGGTACGCTAATACCATGTGTAGCTCTACCTATCGGGTATTGCATTGATGTGATCCGTATTTCTTTAAATCTAGGACATTGTCTTTTGATCTCTTTCAACTTTTAATAAAAACTCCAATACTTGTTTGAAATCCCCTCTTATGTGAGCCTTGCTTGTTATTTGTTTATTGTCTGAATTCACGAAACCATTTGGCCGGGACCCATAGTTGTGGATCCTGAGGGGTGCCTAATACCTTCCCCTTGGTATAACTTCAAGCTCCTACGCAATCTCTGGTAATGCAAACTAGTCTCATGAGTTAACTACTCTAGGTGCCCTAACGCACCATAAAAATCGTTAGGTGGCGACTCTTCCTTTTAACCCTTTTTAACCTTCAAAAGGAGTTGTCCAAAATGTCATAAACCCGATCTCTCCGCTCTAAGGGGGAAAAAATGGGGCGCGACAGCATGGCGACTCTGCTTGGGATCTTCCTCAGGCTTATACCATTACAAATTGTTTCGTGAATTTGTACCTTTTAACTTTGTTTAAATACTTGCACCCTTTCCTCTTCCCCGTTACATGCCATTAAATTATTTTTACTTCTTTCAAGTATTTATTTCTCATGAACGAAACTGACATGTCTCTTTGTTTTCTTTTGTAACTGCGTTTAAATTATAACTGTTGTATTTCTTTACCGCTTTCCTTAAACATGCAAATACATGCCTACCTGTTTAAATGCTTATTTATTGCATATCATGCTCGACATTCATATTCCACTTGTGCCAAACAAAATACTATAGAAACGCTTACAATGAGTGGTTGTGCTATTCCTATGTTACTACCCCTTAAATTCTGAAAGGCGTATTTGCGGTAAAACTAGTCGATCAACGGTGCAGTCGACAGTTCTGTGCCATCCCCCTTTAAGTTGTCCGCTCAAGGGTACCAGTCTAAAGACCCATAGAAACCTTACTCTGTTATACTGTTGCATGCATCATGGTCAAACTTAGCCAGGTTAACGTGTTGTCCGCACAATAGCCTTTAAGACAGCCTTGTCCAAAGTCCACTGGGTTTTCCTAAAACCCAAACAGACACCCTCACGCTCTGTGCATTTATTTGGAGAAATAAATGCTTCCTACTAATTATTGGTGTTAAATACTCAAATCTGGTGGGGGTAAGGGGCCTAACCTTGCCTGTTTTGCAGAAATGAAGCATGAAGTCCCAAGATTCGGCATGGTCACCAATATTCACCCTAGGCTGCTGAATTGGTGGGAAGACCTCCACTCTAGTGACAAAACTCTCGTCAGAAAACACTTGGGCAATCTACCATCTCTTCTAGATATCCAGCCAAACAAAATGATGATAGAGGCCGCTACTCTGTTTTGGGGCTATGATAGGTCTGTGTTCCGTTTTGGGAATCTTGAAATGACGCCTTTATTAGAAGAGATAAAAGGATTGGCTGGTTTAGCTTGGGAATCTCCGGGGTTGCTGATGCCTGAAAATTGCACGGGCAGGGGTTTCCTCAAAATGATGGGTTTGAAGAAGAATCCAGAATTGGTGTGTCTGAAGGATTCATACATCCCTTTCGACTATTTATGTGAAAGGTACGGTCACAGCAAATCGTACCGCACCTACCAAGATGAGTTTGCCATCACCTCTCTGGGACATATCCATAGCCGAGTGTTCGTGTTTATGGTGTGTTTTTTGGGTTTGATTGTGTTCCCAATGAAGAAGGAAAGAATCCATACTAGGTTGGCCATGGTAACTAAGATGCTAATAGAAGGGATAGACGGGCAGGATTTCAGCATTGTGCCCATGATCATCGCGGATATGTATCGGACCCTAGAAATGTGTCAACGAGGAGCAAGGCATTTCGAAGGTTGCAACTTATTACTCCAATTCTGGCTCATAGAACATCTGCTAAAAGGTGAATACTGACAAGACATCCATCGAAGGATTTGGGATGACCATATCGCTTTTCATCACCCAAAGTGAATGAACTATATTCCCGACATGTTCGCTTAGCCGGAGAATGCCAAAGGATGGGTTGAATTATTTGGTAACTTAATCGAGGACCAGGTTCAATGGATGTTTGAGTGGTTTCCGACAGACGAGTTCATCATTCGGTCCCGAGACATTTCATTTATGATACTGATTGGTCAAAGGGGGACATACCCTTATGTGCCTCTACGAGTTATGAGGCAAGCAGGTAGGAAGCGGGTTGTACCTAGCGTCAAGAAAATGAGTCATCTTCGAGCAGACTTTCAGAATAATGATAGCCCTCACAAGTGCCAAGCTCAACACCTATGGCACTGCAGGATTAGGCTTGAAAAGGACACCATCGAGCCATACAGGTATCGTGTCGATTACACTCTTTTCTATATTTGTTGGTTAGAAGAATATCTGGGTGGTGAAATCGAGTCGGGGTTCGTTCAAGGTCACCGGGATATAGAAGAATAGGCTGAAGCACAAGTCAAGTACAACCAACTGCGCAAAAGGATCCCTGAATGTGAGGACGGCCACCACAAGATAAGTGAGTCCAACAAAAGGTTGATCGAGGAATGGAAGGGCGTGGATTTCAGCGCCAACCAGAGGTTGAGTTACTTAGAGCAAGTCATAGTTGAACTGGAGGAGAAATTCATCAAAAGGATCGAGACTTGCCAAAAGGCTGAGGGAGCTGAAGGGGGATACTTAGCCAGAACTTACCTACTGCTGGGACTTCGCGAGTTGGGAAAGCTAATCGAGGGTAGCAAGAATGCCGAATCTGGGGAAGATCCTTCTGGGACCAAATAGATAGGGGTGTCATATTTTCTTCATTAATGTAATAAGGCCTATGGCCATTAGTGCTTTTTATTTTCGCATATATAGAGTCATCTTAAGATTTGTCTATTTTCTATCAATAAAATGAGGCATTTAGAATTTTAAGTTCTCCAAATTAATTTGTCGTTAGGTCTACCTCGGGCACAAAGAGGTCCCCAACTTAGGATACGCTTTACATTTTCGCATTACGTGCTTAATGTCTCCAATACTTTTCATAATCCTCACTGACTCGGTTACCTTCTGTTTTGTTTCTTTTTAGTTATTACCCCCTTACCAAAAGGTTAGTTCGCACATTCTGGCATCATCCGCTTACCGCACAAGATCCAAAGGGCCTCTACTTACTCCTCCTCTCAGTCCTCCCAAAGGTAGAAACAAGGGTAAAAGCAAGATGGGGGAATCCAGCGGTATCAGGAAAGACAATACGGTTGAACAGGTTGAGACTACTGAAGGTCGGGGTATTCAGGTTTTGCATGAGAACATGTCACCATTAGAACAGAAATTGTTGAAGTTTCAAGAGGAGCTCGACCAGGTCTGGAATCTGGCCAATCTGTCATTTTCCCTCAACATCCCTGACCTCAACCCTACACCACCACAGAATATCCCAAAACCACAAAATCACCCTGCACCTCATCATAACGCCACTCCCCCAAAGAACCAAACTCTCCCTGCACAATGCAACACTTGCCACAACAATACTCCACCATTCATCCCCGAACCTCAAAACCCCAGGAAGGACCATTTCCATGACTACAACAATCCCAACTACGTGGAAACTGTGACCCACTCCACTCCGCCTATCTCACATACATCCGATTCTGATGGGAAGGACTTTCTTATCAAGAATCTGGCTGAGGAACTTAGAAAGCTGACTAGCCGAGTTCAGGTTGTCGAGGGAGTAAAGAGAATTGAAGGTTTGAACTATGAAGATCTCTGTATACAACCTGATGTCGAACTACCTGAGGGGTACAAGCCTCCAAAGTTCGAGATGTTGATGGCACTGGTGATCTGAGGGTCCATCTGAGGACCTACTGTGATAAATTGGTTGGCGTATGAAAAGACGAAAGGATCCGCATGAAGCTGTTCATGAAGAGTTTGAAAGGAGACGCACTGCCTTGGTACATTAGCCAAGACCCTAAGAAATGGTCCAACTGGGTAGGCATGGCAACAGACTTCATGGACAAGTTTAGATTCAATACACAAAATGCACTAGATGTGTTCTACATCTAAAACTTGAAGAAGAAACCCACAGAAACCTTTCGCGAGTATGCTACTCGTTGGAGGTCGGAATCTGCTAAAGTCAGACCTGTTTGAGAGGAAGAACGGATGAACAAGTTCTTTGTCCTAGCTCAGGACCCACAGTATTATGAATGGCTAATGATGGTTGAAGGCCACAAGTTCTCCAACATTATCAAATTAGGAGAGCGAATCGAAGAAGGTATCAAGATTGTATGGTTACAAATTTTGAAACTTTGCAAGCCACTAACAAGGCTTTACAGTCCGGTGGTGTGTCTAAGAGGAGAGACGTGGGAGCCGTAATGGTTGCACAACAAGCCAAATCCCCGCCCAAATACCAAGTCTACCCAACACCTCCCTTCACGTATCAGCCAACCCCGAACTTCCAAGCACCCTCACCTTCATACCAAGCTCCATCACCTTCATACCAAGCTCCACCACCCACATACCAACCTCCATCACCCACATATCAACCTACCTCACCTAGATATTCACAACCCGCTCCCGTCTACAACACCTATAATTCCCAACCACCTCACTATCAATCACCCCCTACCCGTCAAAACTTCCCTAGGCCTCGCCCTAACTTTGATCGCTGCCATTCAAAGCAATATACCACCATAGCCGAGCCTATCGACCAGTTGTATGAAAAACTTAAAGTTGCTGCTTACGTTACACCTATCCCTGCTGCCACCCTTCAGAACCCTTCTCAGTGGGTTAACCCAAACAAATCATGTGCATACCATTCTGGCATGAAAGGACACACCATCGATGAATGCCACTCTTTGAAGGATAAGATACAATCTTTAATTGACAACAAGATCATTGTGGCAAAGGAATCCACTCCGAACGTCCGCAATAACCCTTTACCATACCATAAGGGCGTAGGTATCCATATGATTGAAGCAAATGATGATTGGGATCCCGAGGGGTCAATTGGGTTGATCACAAAAGGCGATGACCCAAAGAAACCTACAGTCACTTTCAACCCGATCATAGTCCAGATTCAGCCATCTAAGAATGCCGAGGTGAATATGTCTGTCCCACTTGAGTTTGAAGCAGTGTCGCCTACAAAGGCGAAGGCACCGGTACCAATTGAAGTTGAGTTTGTATCTCTAGCAAGCACACCAGCACCACTCGAGGTTGCAGTCCTGCCACCTCTAACATCCACTCTAGTTGATGTAAGGATGGTCACGCCGATTCCGGTAGCAATGTCAACCACACCACTTTTCTATTCAAATTCTATCCCTTGGAATTATACAGCAGAGGAAAAAAGGAAAGGTAAAAATAGGTCTGAGGAAGCCATCGCAGCACAGGGTATGACGAGAACTGGTAGAGTCTATGCCCCTAAACATCTGGCCGAGTCAAGCAAGCAAGCTGCCAACCGCCCTCCCCTTATTGAAACAGGTTCCGATGATCTTCGGAGGAAAATATAGGCTAAGGAGTATTCGATCATCGACGAACTGAACAAGACACCAGCGCAGATATCTATTCTTTCTTTGCTGCAGAATTCTGAGACGCACATAAATTCTTTACAAAAAGTGTTGAGCGAAGCATACGTGCCAAACAACATCACTAGTGGAGAAATGGCCAACATGAAGACGAGTTACCACCTGAGGGATTGGGACATAACAAAGCATTTCACATCACCGTGCAATTCGAAGATCATTTCATCACAAGGATCTTGATCTATGGAGGTTCCAGTCTTAACATTTGTCTGTTGATAACACTCAAGAAATTGGGTAAAGGGCTACATGAGATAAGAGAGGGAGCAATCAACGTGAAAGCCTTCGACGGTTCCCAAAAGGATAGCATGGGGGAAATCAGTTTATGCCTTCAGATGGGACCAACCTGGTTCGAAGTAGATTTCCAGGTAATAGACGTGCCGGCATCTTGCAACTTGCTGTTAGGGCGACCCTGGATCCATGTTGCTGGGGTTGTCGCATCAACACTACATCAGGCAGTGAAATTCGAGTGGAACCACCAAGAGGTAATCATCCACGGCGATGGTAGCAACCCTATCTACAGTCGCCAGACTATCCCTGTGATTGATGGAAAGAGAAAACTGGATGGAGGAACTTATCACCATATTGAGCGAGTCAACGCCATTGACAAGGACAAATGGTGGGATAGTAAAATCGAGAGCATACTAAACTGGAATGGATACGAGCCTGGCAAAGCGCTCGGCAAGAACCTTCAAGGAATCTCCAAACCCATCAAGATTAAGAAACATGGTACCACTTTCGGTCTGGGATATGAGTACAGCTGGGAAGAATTCAATAGTTGGTCGCCACCTTGGCGCGGTCCTTATTACCCATTGGAGCAGCCGATACCGCATCTGGAGTAGACCTTCCAGCAAGCCGACGTTATTTATGGGTCAGATGAAGAAGAAGCACTCGCTGCACTAAGGAATTTTTTCCTGGAAGATGATGATATGGATTCCTGCATTATTCTTGAGGAGGAGGGGGAGGAAGGCTCTTCCGTACAGGCAGTAAGCGAGGGAGCATATCTCAAGAATTGGTCTATCAGGACCACCAGAGCCCGCCGAGCCTCGGGGTAGCGGCTAAAAAACAAACATTATTTATTGTTTTATTTACTAAACAATTTTCCCTTTTCTGCATTTTTCAATTCCCGCAGTAAGATCTTCAATGTTCAAAACAAGTTATTCAATTTATCAAAGCATTTTCAATTTTTCTTTACGAATCCGATATTTATTGTTACCGTTTTCTCTCATTACTTTATCTATACATCATTACTATTACTTTACTTGATGAACCGATGAATGGGACGTGCAATGAGGCAACGCATCAAACGGGCATTGATTCAGACAAAGACGATATACCCGAAAAAATTGTTAAAGAGGTCGAAAACATTGAAAATAGACCTAAGTCCAACTTAGATGAGACTAAGGTTGTCAGCCTGGGAGATTCCGAAAACATCAAGGAAACATGCATCAGTATCCATTTGTCACCGTCAGAAAATAAAGAGTATACAGAGTTCCTAAGAGAGTATGAGGACATATTCGCCTGGTCGTACGATGACATGTCTGGTTTAAGTACGTCCATTGTGGCTCACAAATTGCCGACCAATCCTACATGTCCACCGGTAAAGTAGAAGCTCAGAAAGTTCAAACCTGACATGAGTTTGAAAATCAAGGAAGAAGTTACCAAGCAGATCAATGCAAGAGTTCTTCGGGTAGTTGAATACCCAACATGGTTAGCCAATATTGTACCTGTGCCGAAGAAGGACGGGAAGGTTAGAGTATGTGTCGACTACCAGGATCTCAATCGGGCCAGTCCGAAAGACGACTTCCCCTTGCCAAATATACACATTCTAATTGACAATTGCGCCAAGCATGAGCTACAGTCCTTCATAGATTGCTTCGTTGGATATCATCAAATTTGGATGGATGAGGAGGATGCTGAGAAAACGGCGTTCATCACGGCCAGGGGAGTGTACTGTTATAAGATGATGTCGTTCGGTGTAAAGAATGCAGGGGCCACGTTACATGAGGGTCGTGACTACCATATTCCACGGCATGATTCACAAAGAGATCGAGGTGTATGTGGACGATGTCATTATCAAATCAAAGAAAGCATCTAATCATATGGAAGATTTAAGTTCTTCAACAGGTTGAGAAAGTATAATCTGAAGCTAAACCCCGCAAAGTGTGCATTCAGGGTTCCTGCTGGGATTCATTGTGAGCCGCCGAGGAATAGAATTGGATCCATCAAAGGTCAAAGCCATTCAAGAGCTACCACCGCCAAAGAACAAGAAAGATGTTATGAGCTTCTTGGGAAGGCTTAATTACATCAGCCGATTCATAGCACAGTCTACAGTCATCTGTGAACCGATCTTCAAAATGTTAAAGAAGGACGCTGCAACTAAGTGGACCAAGGATTGTCAAAAATCTTTCGACATAATCAAGGAGTATATATCCACACCGCCGGTCTTGGAAGCACCTGAGCCAGGTAGACCCCTGCTACTCTACCTTGTCGTACTAGATGGAGCTTTCGATTGCGTTCTGGGGCAACACGACAAAACAGGAAGGAAGGAACAAGCTATTTATTATCTCAGCAAGAAGTTCACTCCGTATGAAGCCCGGTATTCTTTGTTGGAACGCACTTGTTGCGCTTTGAATTGGGTCGCTCAGAAGCTGAGGCACTACTTCTGTGCCTATACAACATATCTCATATCGAGAATGGATCCATTGAAATACATCTTTCAGAAACCCATGCCCACTGGCAAGCTAGCCAAGTGGAAAATCCTATTGAGTGAGTTCGACATTATTTATGTGACTCAAAAAGCGGTCAAGGGACAAGCATTAGCAGACCATCTTGCTGAGAACCCAGTAGACGGAGCATACGAACCCCTGAAAACGTATTTTCCTGATGAAGAAATATCATTCGTAGGAGAAGACATTGCAGAATCCTACGACGGTTGGAGGATGTTCTTTGATGGTGCAGCAAACTTCAAAGGAGTCGGAATCGGAGCAGTCTTAATATCAGAAACGGGTCAACATTACCCAGCATCCGCCAAACTCAGGTTTCCTTGCACCAACAACATGGCTGAATATGAGGCGTGTATCTTAGTGCTCAACATGGCCATTGACATGAACGTCCAGGAGTTGTTGGTGATCGGTGACTCTGATCTATTGGTACATCAGGTACAAGGAGAATGGGCAACCAAAAATTCCAAGATACTACCCTATCTACATCATGTTCAAGAGCTGAGAAAGAGGTTCACAAAGATAGAGTTCCGTCATGTCCCCAGAACCCAGAATGAGTTCGCCGATGCTCTGGATACCTTGTCATCTATGATTCAGCATCCAGACAAAACTTTCATTGACCCCATTCCAGTAAAAATTCACAGTCATCCGGCCTATCGTGCCTACGTTGAAGAAGAAGCAGATGGAAATCCTCGGTTTCATGAAATCAAGAGATATTTGGCAAAAGGAGAATACCCAGAGCTTGCAAACGCCACCCAAAAGCGCACACTTCGAAGATTGTCTAACAATTTCTTTCACAGCGGAGGAATCCTGTATAGGAGGACTCCTGATTTGGGGTTATTAAGGTACGTCAACGCAAAGGAAGCATAAAAACTATTGGAGGATATTCATGTTGGGACATGCGGTCCACATATGAACGGGTTTGTATTAGCAAAGAAGATACTCCGAGCAGGTTACTTCTGGATGACCATGGAAACAGACTGCATCCAGTACGTCCGAAAATGCCACGATGTCAGATACATGGGGATATTATAAAGGTACCTCCGAGTGAGCATAACGCAACAAGTTCACCATGGCCGTTCGTCGCCTAGGGCATGGATTTCATTGGACCAATCGAGCCTGCTGCCTCCAACAGACACAGGTTTATTCTGGTTTCCATTGATTACTTTACTAAATGGGTCGAAGCAGCCTCTTACAAAGCAGTCACCAAGAATGTCGTGGCCAACTTTGTCCGCGACCGCATTGTTTGTCGGTTCGAGGTTCCAGAATCAATCATCACCGACAATGGTTCTAATCTCAACAGTGACTTGATGAAAGCCATGTGTGAAACATTCAAGATCAAACACAAAAACTCCACAGCTTACAGACCTCATATGAATGGAGTTGTAGAAGCCGCTAACAAAAACATCAAGAAGATATTAAGGAAGATGATAGAAAGGCACAAGAAATGGCATGAGAAGTTATCATTTGCCTTATTGGGATATCTCACCACAGTCCGCACATCGATCGGGGCAACCCCCTACCCGCTGGTTTACGGCACAGAGGCTGTTATTCCTGCCGAAGTTGAGATTCCACCCCTGAGAATTATACAAGAAGCTGAGCTCAGCGACGCAGAATGGGTAAGGAGTCGTTATGAGCAACTAGCCCTCATAGACGGAAAGAGAATGAACGCAGTTTTTCATGGTCAACTATATCAGAACAGAATGACCAGAGCCTTCAACAAGAAAGTCAAGCCAAGACGATTCATACCAGGGCAGCTGGTGTTAAAGAAAATCTTTCCACATCAAGACGAAGCCAAAGGGAAATTTTCTCCCAGCTGGCAAGGCCCGTACATGGTTCACAGAGTACTGCCAGGAGGAGCACTCATACTTTCAGAAATGGACGGAGAAGTCTGGCCAAAACCAATCAATTCAGATGCAGTCAAATGCTACTATGTGTAACTCTTTATGCTTTTGTCAATAATGTAAATTGAACTACGCCTGACTTAATTCCCGTTTGAGAGGGGATACGTAGGCAGCCCTATGGGTTCGGTCACAAGTCAATAAAAATTTCATTTTTCCCCATAATTGGAAACTGGGGCAGAATTTTGAAGAGGACCCTCAAAATTCTGAAGCAAGCAGCAGTCCGGAAGCATCCCCCAGCCAACTGGGGTAGAATTTTGAGGAGGACGCTCAAACTTCTGAAACAAGTTCAGCCGATCGCCGAGAAAGCAGCAGTTAGAAGTAGTCACCTATCAAACTGGGGCAGAATTTTGAGGAGGACCCTCAAAATTCTGTAGCAAGAGGTTGCAATGCCTCGAACCGCGTCATGATCACCGGTTCATCTAAAACTATTTTAGATTATATATTTATATTATATCTTTACAAAATCATGCATATCTATTTTTAAAACAGCTTGTTTAGCACACGCTACCCCCAACAGTACAGACAGTATCATCTGCGAGCAGACAAGTCAAGCAAAGCCGCCAGGGATACGAACTAACCTTTCCCCTTACAGAACTCACGATTTTCCTTTGGATGCAGGCACAAAGATCGCAAAGGCCCCAAAGCATATTACCTTCCCGAGGAACACACATTGATTAGAGACCCACTTCTCAAGCTCGTCGCACGCGCCGACATTTATTATCATCACAAACGGCACTTCACTTATCGCAATACTCACAACAATCATATCGCCACGATTTATCACCAGCTAAGAATTCCTATCTGCATTTTATCTTTTGCATAAGAATGCCATTCTGCCTTCCGGGTTAAACGCTACCTCCATCTGCATTTTGCATTGCATAAGGCTACCATTCTGCCTTCCGAGGTTAAACGCTACCTCCATCTGCATTTTGCATTGCATAAGGCTACCATTCTGCCTTCCGAGGTTAAACGCTACCTCCATCTGCATTTTGCATTGCACAAGGCTACCTTTCTGCCTTCCGAGACTAAACGTTTTCTCCATCTGCATTTTATTTCTTGTATAAGGCCACCATTCGGCCTTCCGAGGCTAAACGCTACCTCCATCTGCATTTTTGCATTGCATAAGGCTACCATTCTGCCTTCCGAGGTTAAACTCTACCTCCCCTTTACTTTTCAAAGCAACTACTCTCTACCATTATCTACTTCGCTTCCTTTCGGGCTAAGCTCTGTCCCTTTAATTCGCAAGACTAAGCTCTATCTTGTTAGCATCATACTATTGCATTTTCATGGGCTGAAATATCGCCAACCTATCCAAAGGCGTCATCGTTCAGAGGCATCATCTTCATGGCCCGAGAAGATCATTTCATGGCCCGCGGATCTCATTTTATTAGTTTGCATGTCATTATTCAAAGGCATCATGGTTCAGAGGCACCATCCTCATGGCCCGAGAACATCATTTCATAGCCTGTGAATCCCGCATCAAGCGATTCATGGCCCAGGACATCATGGTCTAACGACGTCATCCTCAACCGTCCAAAGACAGCACTCATAGTCCAATAGGAATCTGCATCATGTTTAAATTACGCACAATCTATGCTTGTTATTCGCTTATAGGAAATCCGGCTAGGAACAGCCAGCCAGGCAGGAGCGGACCGCTCCAGTTCTCCTAACTACCCTATAAACCATTTTTGCTCACCTTGCTTTGCAGCTTATGTCCGTCCTCATAAAACGTCACCGGTATACTTCGCCGGTGACTCCTGAACTACATGTGGCCTGATTCCTGTAAAACCAGGGATATGTAGGCCGCTCAGAATCCAGGGTGCAACCTGAATCTTTCATACCATTTCCGCTCGGTCAAAATTGATCATCATATCTTTACCCGACAACTCTTTCATCCTCTCCGGGTAAAGCGTGGCAGCTCTTGATACCCAATTTTTGCTCAAATTATTTTTGAACTAGCATATAAACCTTCAAAATCACTCTCTACAGTAATGATATTTTCCATAATTTTCCGTATTTTTATCAAATTCTTTTCTTGTTCATTTAATATTTTATGTTCCATAATTATTCATAATTATGCATAAATGATGTTATAAACAATTTCAAATAATTTTCTTACTCAATATGTTATTTATATCATATTCAATTCCATTTGGATTTAATTATTTCACAAATTAGCATATATTGGCACTATTTAGCTAATTTCAGCAATTTTGCAATAATAACCAAAATATACATTTATACCTCTTAAAAAGCAACAACTAATCATTTCTATATTTTTATAGTAGTTAATTATCTTAATTTCATTTATTTTATTTTAATTTCATTTTATCAATTATCAGCTAATTAATTAATTAATTATCTTATTCAAATTGGGTATTTAACATTTAGCCTATTTTATTTAAATTCTAGCCAACCTTTAACCCAACCCCACCTGACCCAAAACCCACTCTCTAACCCAGTACAACTAAACATCCTACCCGGCCCAACCCCCAAATCAATCTGAGTCGTTGATCAAATTAGATCAACGGCCCAGATTCCTATTTTCTTAATTAGTTCCCAACCAAACCCCCCACCGACCCCTCATTTTCTATCTCTCATTCTCTCTCTGTCTCTCTCTATTACTCTCTAGCCAGTTCTCTCACCGGAAACCATGGTTCTTCACCATCTCCTGGCTATCTACCTACCTTGCACCGGTCCAGTGATACTCTAGGGCCCTTAGGCGAACCTGGAGCAATCCAACTCATCTCCGATGGTCCCTTGCCACTTTCCGGCCTCCTCGACCGTTTGAGTAAGGATGACAACCTTTTCCGGCTTAAGCCAGTGCCGTCTTTGAGGTTCTTCCTACTTCTCTGGGTTTTACGAAACCCTAACCCTCTGCCTTTCGATTTATTCTACATCTACTTTAGATCTACAGTGTTACAAAGCTTCTTTATATGTTTTTCTCTGTAAAAACCTCATCTTTAAACGATCTTTCAATTTTAAAAACTAGGGTTTCACAAACCCCTTTTTAAAAATGGTTCTTCTTCTGATTCTTAGTGATTTTTACTATGCTTGAACAATTCTCTTATGTTTTTCTTGTTATCTGAGTTATTATGCTAAAAAGCCCTAACTTTTTAGGCTATCTTTTATTACATGTTCATGTGTGTTCGTTTCTTATGAAACTGTCCGTGTATTCTTTGTGATTCTCGCTTTAATTTGTTGCTAGGGTTTTCGATCTTATACTGTTCTCTAAATGTTTGCTTAGGGTTTCTATGATTTTGTCCAATATGTTGTTATTTATCGTTTAATTGGCCTGAATATTCGTTCTATCGATTGTTTACATGATAATCTACACTAATTTTATATATCCGCCCTAAAACTGTGATATTTTCCTTAAGACTGTGACTCTGGGTACTTTTCCTTAGAACTCCTTACTGATTTTGCATATTTGTATGACATTTGCCTTATTTGATAACAGATTCCCTGTGATTTCAAGGGATCTCTTACTGATTTTCAGAATTATTCCCTACCTTATGTTATGTATAATTATGTTGTCAATTAATTATATACTTTCCTTAATTAATAAGTTATGTACCTAGCCTTAATCACATGTCATGTCCTTTACTACTCTTTGCACGATTAAAATCAGTCTTTCAATTAGCTCTCTTTCCTTATTTACCAATGTGGTATCCTTTTGAACTGTGACTCCATAATTGTGGGGAGTACTTGTCTTAATTGGATCCTAATTGTGTTTATTTCTATAATTATATATAGTTTACTTGATTTCTTTCCTTATATTGCCACAACTTGTTATCGTTTGGGTGTGATTCCTTGACTAAAGGAAGTTTGTCTACCTAATTGATTTCAATTGATGTTTATTTCTATAATTGCTGCTGAACTATTATTTTACATTATTCCTCTGCCTTCTTTTCAAAAACTATATATGCTCTATTCATTCATTAGCAAACAGACGAACACATACACGAACAACATTGATTGCTCTGAACTCTCTCTTACTTTCCTACGCATTCTCTCTTGCTTCTCTTATTGATTACTGGCTACTCAGTTGGCTGAAAGCCAAAACTGAGTAACTTATTGCTGCTCTATTGCTCTGCACTCTACTGTCCTATTGCTCTACTTTTCTACACACTACTGTCCTATTCTCACTCTTGACTGGTATGTTTCTAGTTTAAGGTTATAGCATCAAAACAATATGTTTCTGTTTGTATTAAGATTCCTATTATTTCTCTTATTCTTCTACTTGTGGTTATGCCGCTTGCCTTGCAATTAGCATGTTTACTTTGTCTATGTGATCCCTCTTTCCCTCTATGCTTAGCATACCTACTTGTTTATGTGATCTCTCTTCCCTTTCAGTACTTTCCCTATATATTTCATTATGAATCTGCCTTACCCCCCTCCCCCCCCCCCCCATGATTCCTAATACAACTGGCATGTTTATTTTGTCTATGTGATCTCCCTTTAGTCCAGCATGTCTATTGTTTTTCTTATATGTTTCATTAGGATTCTGCCTTGTCCCCTGATTTCTGACACTATAAGCAGGTATTCATGATACCTAGTTGCATATAATCCTGAACCTTTCCCTCAGACTTAATATTAACTTTGTTTAGAATCCCTCAATCCATTGCTATTAAAACTTTGGCAACATTTGTGATAGGCTATTGCTGTAACTATTTGAGTCCTGTGAGACTTCTATGATGGATGCAACTATGCTCTCACTACTTGTCCCCAAATCCCCTTTCCCTGTTTGTGTTTGCTTCCTGGACTGTGTATGTTTTTCTGAGTGGCTGATTTGTCCTGTTTCTTTTCCTCTTAAAATTGTTTTTTTATAAAAGTAAACTTCTGTGTTGTTCTCTAAAGTTGTCTTTCAAAACCATTTTCGCAAACCTTTTTCAAACTCAACTCTTTTAAAACTATAAGCACATCTCACTACTCTTAGTCTCTAAGTTCAGCCCACTTCGTGTGAGCACTGCCTTGGGGAACATTTGAGTACCCATTGAACTCTGACACACAAGGTTGGCATTCCACACTGCACTTACTCATTCCTTGCTAGGGTTCCTGGGTGTGAGCACTACCTGGGATCCTCTGAGGTCCTTAGGAACTCTGACACACCTGGGTTACAAAAGGTCATGTCATATGGCATGTTTGGATCTGGACACTTGGGCCTACTGTTAGGCTCTCTATAGTGTAACTTCTTTATTTTCTTACTTACTTATGTAATTTATGCAATGCTGGTCTGTAATAATTAATTATAAAAATGACTCTGGGGTTGGATAGTGAAATGGGTGGGGTTATGCATGCTTAGTATAATTACGGGTAGAAACCATGCTATAGGATTTATTTTATATGTGTGTGCAATAGTCACCATGCTTAGGAATACCTGCCATGCATGCATTAGAGAACATGTTTTAGGTCTATTTATTTCAGCATCTCCGCCATACACATGTCTACTTAGAAATCATGTTGCACAACAATAAGAGGCTGTTATAATATTGTTGCTTCAGCATCTTTGCAAATGCATCACTTAGAAATCCTGCTCGTGGTTAAATAACAATAAAAACGGTTGTTATAATGTTGCTGCATCTACATTTTCACAATTGCTACATCTAGAAATCCTGTTCTAGGTTAAATAATAGCATTAACGGTCAACACTTGCATTAGAGATCATGTTACCTTAGGATTTCATTCTCAGCATGTTCATGTTACCTACTGTCAAAATCCTGTGTTAATATATACTGCCATGAACGCCTAGAAAATCATGTACTAGGATTCAGCAACTTAACAAAATTATGCCTTTGTACGTCCTGTTGATAAGTAAATCTCGCTAAAATAGATTTTGATTGCTAAAAAAACATTTTCTGCATTTAGAAAAGCATGCATATGTTTGCATCATTCTACAACCTGTCTGTATTTAGATATCATGTTTTAGGACCTCCAGTCATACTCGTTTAAATACTCACTTCTTCATTACGGCTAAGTTCAAAACAGACTCATCCCGTCTATTTGCTATTTTCTAAAACTAAAACAGTGACTGGAGCATTTTTAATACGCCTAGGCAAACCTTAGGCATTAACATTTGTAAAAAAAACGGGAAACTATTCCTCTTTCCTGTGCATTGTTTGGCTAATTACAGATAAGAAGTCTAAAACTGGTAAAAGAATACTTCTTCTGAAACTCAATAATCAGGCTGTCCTGCTGTAGTATTCTCACCTAGACATCCTGCCTTAGGTTCTGAAAATTCAAGACCTTATTTGTGTTTGAGTCGTGCTAATTATGTGTATTAACTTGTGGATGAATTTATGAGCCTCATATCTGCCTCTATGTGTTCCCTATATTTGCAGTCCTAACTGGTTTATTCGTCGTTTAGAATTTTGTCCTTTAAACCTAGGGGTTCAGCCTAGTACCTACCCTGTAGGAATACTAGTCCTAACTTCCTCCAGGACTGATAGGATGGGACGGGTAAGAGCACGCAATAAGCTTCGTGACCAACACACGCTCTAAATACCTTCACGGGGTGGGAAAGGGTAGAATATGGATATGATGACCGGTGCGCTAATACCACGTGTACCTCTGCCTATCGGTATTGTATTGATGTGATCCGTATTGCTTTAAACCTAGGACATTGTCTTTTGATCTCTTTCAACTTTTAATAAAAACCACTATACTTGTTTGAAATCCCCTCTTATGTGAGCCTTGCTTGTTATTTGTTTATTGTCCGAATTCACGAAACCATTTGGCCGGGACCCACAGTTGTGGATCCTGAGGGGTGACTAATTCCTTCCCCTTGGGATAACTTCAAGCCCTTACCCAATCTCTGGTAATGCAAACTAGTCTCATGAGTTAACTACTCTAGGTGTCCTAACGCACCATAAAAATTGTTAGGTGGCGACTCTTCCTTTTAACCCTTTTTAACCTTCAAAAGGAGTTATCCAAAATGTCATAAACCCGATCTCTCCGCTCTAAGGGGGAAAAAGGGGGCACGAAAATCACTACCAAACAACACACATAGTATAGAAAAACATCTAACAATCACAAACAGGGAGAAGGGGTTGGGGACAAAGAGATAACACACGAATAGGTACACATAGGCAGACTTGCACACAAGTTATAGTAAGAGAAATCCCTAAGGTATTACAGACTTGTACAAAACCTAAGTAACAACATAAATGGTTTTGTCACAAGGGTGTTCATGCCAGGAACTTAACAGAATCAGATTGAGGGGTGCTAAAGGAAATAACATGCTGAATCTAAGGGAAAGGGTACATGAATCATACTAACTAAGGCATAAAGTAGACATGCTAATTACAAGGCAAACAACAGAACCACACATAAACAAACACAGTAGGAATAAGATGAATAGCAATACAAAAATAAACATGTTGTTTTGAGGCTTTCAACTAAACTGAAGACATACCAGTTATGAGAGAAATAACCACAGAGTGAAGAGCAATAGAGTATACAATACTCAGTCTTGGCTTGCAGCCGACTGAGAGTAGCAAATAACCAATAAGAAGAGCAAGAGAGAGTATGACTGAGTGTGTGTAAGAGAGTTCAGAACAATATTTGTTCGTGTCTGTGCTAATGAAAGAATAGAAGTACTTATAGTTTGAGAACAGGTAGCAAATAAGGCAAGAATCATAATTCAGCAGTAACTATGGGACTTATGTACTAATTAGAATCAAATCAGTAAGGGCTTCCTTTAATTAGAGAGTTAACATTCAAACGGTAATAAGCATGTTTAAGAATAAGGAAAGAAATCATGAAAGCTGATTATAACACATAATGAAAGTAGCCTAGGTATAGTATAGGTATATCACACGTAAGTAAGGCTAAGTTCAGCATTCTACTTAAGGAAAATATGTATACTAATTTGACAGCAAAGTCATTCATAAAAATAAGGCAAACAATAACTTAAACTCCGGAAATCAGTGAGGAAACCCTCGATTGAGGTCATAATTATAGGAAATCAGTATCAATCAAAGGAGAATCTCACACATGAGCGGGATAATTATGTTGCAGGCAAAGAGAAACAGGAAATCATCATCCTAATTAGGGAAAACGCTCGAGAATTAGTAGAGAATATCATGCAAGATCAATGAAGTATTTAATCATAAAAATTCAGGGATTCAGAAATAGAAAAGATAGCACTGATTTATCACATCATGTAATAGATAAGAATTAGAACCATAAGAAGACTAGTATCACATAAGAGTTAGGGTTTCATATGGAACATAGTCTAGATTACAGCATAGACATGATATAGGCAGAAGGAATCGAACCTAGAGACCCTAACAAGCAAACATAAAGTAAAATCACAGAATCATAGAATGCTCATGACAAAACATACAGATTAATTGAATATAGTACCCAAGACGAACTCAAAATCCTAAAAGTTGGGGTGTTTAAAATAATAACTCGGGTAAAGGAGAAGATCTAAACAAACGTTTAAAACATAATGAGAATCATAGATTTGTACTAAAATCAGAAGAGAAAGCGTTTTGAAAAAGGGGTTCAAGAACCCTAGTTTTGAAGATGAAGAAATCGTTCATGAAACAGGAAGATCTTTGAGGAAAACATGTAAAAACCTCAAAATACACATAGATCTATTACAGATCTAGAAAGATCGAAAGGTTTTAAAGTTAGGGTTTCCAGAAAAAACCCAAAGAAGAAGAAGAAAACTCGAAGTCTTACATGTTTTAACCGGATGGTGTAAAGATCTTACTCGAACGGCCATGGGTGGCCGAAAAAAAATGGCATGAGATCATGGAGGTGAGTTGAACCGCCTCTGGTTCACTTGATAGCCTCAAACGATGACACACGTGCAAGGGGGAGGGGGGGAAGCCATACGACTGGTGGGAGGTGAGACCTTCATGGTTTCCGGCAAGGAAAAGGCCGGAGAAAGGAGGACAGGGGCTCAGCAGGTGAAGCATCTAGAGAGAGAGATGAGAGAACTCAGAGAGACGGCTGAGTGAAATGAGAGGGGGAAATGAGACGGGGGGCGGGGTAGTCTTTAGGTCTTAATTTTGGTAAGGGGGAATCTGGACAGTTGATTTGAATTAATCAACGGTTCAGATGAATAGGTGCTTGGGCCGGGTAGGATTTAGGTCTGGGCTTTGGTATTGGGTTAATTAATTGGGTTAAGGGTTCGAGTTCAATTGGGCTAGAATTTAAATAAAAAATAGCTAATTGTTAAATACCCCATTAAAATTAGCTAAAATAATTTATAAAATAGCTGAAAATTGTAAAAATAAAATTGATGCTTAACAAATTAAATTGAAATGATTAATTAGTATTAATAGTATTTTCGAACACACGTTAATAACAAAAACAATAAAGTTTCTTTGAAGATTTAACCTAAGTAGTCGTTCATCCAATTATCTAAAGTAAAAATAGTCAACATATATATATATATATATATATATATATATAATATAGGTATAATTCATGTATAATATATGTATAAGTGTGCATAACCGTGCATTTTTAAAATGATCTTCTATTGAAATGAAAGTAAATGTACCAATGTATTTCCATTTCATCCCTACTTCTCTTTTAACAATACTAGTATTAGTACCCGCACGATGTGCGGATAATATTATAATCCTGCTAAATTCTATAAATTAAAAAGAATAAGTTATATGAATAATTATTGACATAAACTTAAATATTATAACCTCATATATAGTCGGTGATACAAACAAATAAAAATACAATATGATTCGAAAATAAATACTCCTTCCCTTTCAATTTATATAAAATATTTTTCTTATTAGTTTGTTCCAAAAGAATGACACATTTTTGTATTTGGAAATAATTTAACTTTAAATTTTTTATTTTACCCATTTTACATATAATGAGAAGTTCTTACATTCATGCAAATATCATGGCCCCACAAAACTATTAGGATCATAAGTTTCAAAAGTTTTCTTTTTCTTTCTTAATTTTCGTGCCAAGTCAAATTATCTCATCTATGCTGAAACTGAGTGAACTCATACTATATAGAGTAATAACAAATAAAAATACATTTAGTAATATCTTAATTTAAATTATAAAAATATATTAATTTATTATCTCAACATAATAAATTCTCACATCAACATCAACTTCTACCAACTTAAAATTATATCGTGACAAATTAATATATACATACATGATAATCTATTAACACTCAATATATTCTAACTTTTGGTCCAAAACAGATACTTTGGATTATCCATTATTAAATAAATATATTATTCAATATATCTACATTCTGAACTTTAGGTTAAGACCTTAAAATATATTTAATTTATCTTCAACTCATTAAAAAGTATGAATTTTTAAAATAAATTAAAATTATACATTAGATTACGGTAGAATATATTCTTCTCACTCGATATTAGAAAAGGAATTCAAATACTATTGATATCAAAATCCTTTACTTTTCAAATAAAAATTTTCAGTTAGAAAATATTAGTACAGTGATTGAACTTTATTTTTAGAAAAAGTATTCTTATTTCAATTTAATTTCAATAAATGAAATTCTATATATAGTTCTTAAGTGATATTTCTTTATTTGACAATCTCTCACAAACTCTTTAAGATTGTCAAGTGACTTTATAATAGCTTGCCACTTGAGTTAACCACAATACAAATTTTTATGCTTTAATATATATATATATTCTTCGTTTCCTGAAATTGCGTGTGAGCTCATGTGCAATATATTTCAAGGAATTGCGTATCACATGCTTAAGGTTATTTAATTAAGCAATCATAACAATGTTCACAAATTAAAGTAATAAACATTGGCATCAGACAAACAATATGGAGTACAAATCACCATTCTGATCTTTGCCATTATAGACTTGCAATCTATACTTTCATTCTTCTTCTAAACAACTAATGTAAAAAAGTGTACCTGTCATTAGGTAGGTCCAAAACCACGTTTATACGCAACAAGATAGTTAATCATGAGAAATTCACAACTGATGGTCATCGGTCAAGAGTGAGAGGGTGCTTGGAGTGACATATAAAAGAAGTTATAAAAAGAGAATGACATATACTCGCTTTAGTTTTTTGTATCAAATTTCGGTTTTTTTTTTTGTTTTGTTTTTTCTTTATTTTTCTGCGTTACCCATCCCCTCCCCCACCCGCCATACCTTCCGTACAAAGAAAGATTTTTTTTTATTTTTTTGGAAATTTTCAAATTTGTGTTTTTTTTTTCTTGCCCACTCACCCCATCCCCTCCCCCACTACACAATTTTGTTTTTTCGTTTTTCTGCACACATCACCCCCCCCCCCCCCCCCCCCCCCCCTCTCCTCTTAACCCT
>ML288661.1:40572-65557 GCA_005239495.1 Nicotiana undulata
CCCCTCCTTCCCCTCCCCTACCCCTCGCCCAAAAACAAAATTATTGTATATATTTTCAGTTATAGTTTTCTCATCTTTCCGTTTATAGGTTCGAAATTTTACATATTCCAAATTTATGAGTTCAGAAGTTTATGTGTTTGGGAGTTTCAGGTTTAGAAATTATAAAGTTTTCGGGTTTCAAATTTCGCGGTTCAGAAGTTTATAAAATTTGTGGGTTCGGAGGTTGGTTGGTTCAAACGCTTATGGCTTCACGTTTATTGTATCTATATTATTTATGAATATTCTTGACAAGTTATTTTCTTTAATTTACGTATTAAACACCGATAAATAAATAAAATTACGACTTATTTTACAAAAAAATATTTTTTTTAAAATTTTTCGTTATACCAAACACACCTTACTCAACTTTAGTTTGGTAAAGATTGTAACATTTTCCTTTTTATTCGTCACACCTTTACAAGGCGAAAATTTGATTCAACTAGCGAAATGACGTTATAAGATATGACGGTAACGTTTGAATCAACTCTGACATGACTAACCAAATTTTAATAGTGAAGAAAAAAGAACTAATCAAGTGGTCAATATTAATCAGTGTCGCATGTGATAGAGAACTTTCCGGGACGGAGCGCTGTATCTCTAGCTAGCGAATCAAAATTATCAAACGAATCCTTCTACCGTCTTGTCGGTGTCATTAGATTTTTCATTATTTTCTTGGTCGTCGTCTTTCATTCATCGATCATTTTCACACTGCAAATATTCCCTCCTCCTTTCCCTAATTTTTGAAAAAGGGTTTAAGAGATTTTGACAATATGGTATCCTATACCTGTGGTTGGTGGGCTTAAGATGGCGCACGTACTTAGCAATATAATGACAAAGCATGGGACAATGTCATCATATCACGGATAAATCCATTACCAATAGCGAGTGTCACTTGTTTGTACTTAGTTGAAGCTATCTATACTTCTTCATTTTTAGCTTTTATTCCTTTCTATATGCAACTTCTACACATTACCCCAAAGGTAACAAACAATAAGTTAGCACAAAAATCAAAGCTTTTGTTTTATCCATGCAGTTTAGTCATAGATATATGCATCCAAGAATGTCATGCTTGTGGGCACAATATAACTAGGTTATGCCGAAAGAAACTTAAACCAACCCTTACTGGAAAAACAAAAACCTTTCAGCTTAATTGGTTAACTGGGTACTATCCATGTATACGGTTGAAACAGGACTCATAAGCCGGTCCGGTTCCCGATAAAATCAATCGAGTAGGGACGTGATGACAAGGAGCCAGAATCGAGATAAGGGACTCATCGAGGCAAGCATCGGGGGCACGGCGCCCTCCCTCAAGTATATCGAGACCATGATCCTGGGATCGGTCCAAATGTCAAAACACTTCGGAGAGCATTATTGGGCAATCGAACACGATTGGCGGAATGCCGTAATATCCGTGACCAACCGTGTATCACGGCGCAGATCTCGGCACGTAGCGGTGGGAATCCAATAATTAGTTAAACGGGAAATTTTTACCTTTTATAAAATTATACCTAGAGTAGGATTTCACTACTAAATAAGGGGGGGGGGGGATTTGATTATTCATTAAACACATTGTAAAACACGCATACCAAGGCAATATATTATTATTTCCACTGTTATTGAAATCTCTTATTCTTGTTCATCAGTGCTAGCCATTGTGAGCCCGGATCGATGGTGGATATTTTATTAAGGCCGGAATCATCCTCTTCACGTGGTTTGAATTTACTATATCTTTATTTGTTTAATGTCACGACCTGAAATCCCACCTTGAGGCCGTGACTGCGTCTAACGTTGAACCCGCTAGACAAGCCAACGTGTAAAGTTAAAGTAACATGATAACACCGAATTAACAGAATTAACCGAAAATAGTTTACAAAGTTTAACATCGGAAATAGATAAAAAAAAACAGGACTAAGTGATAGAAACAAATACAATACGTTGTAATAATCCCCGAATCTGGAGTCACTAACTCACGAACATGCTAAAAGATTACTACAACAAGGGGCTGAACAATAACTGTATACTACTGTCCTTGGAAATAAATGAAAAAGACAGGAAGGAATAGAAAAGGGATAGAGGAGACGTCAAGGCCCACGAACGTCTGCGGTTCTACTTTGCGATCTCAGAGGTGGACTGAAGGATACTCCCTCTAACGATGTCCACTGGGTCCGGCTGCGGGATCTGCACAACATAAAGAAGTGTAGGTGTAGCATTAGTACAACCGACACCATGTACTGAGTAAGTGCCGAGCCTAACCTCGGCCGAAGTAGTGATGAGGCTAGACCTGACAACATACATTAATCTGTTCTACTCTACAACGTATAACATGAAGAAAAAAAAGGCAAGAGATAAGCAGATAAACATGGGACACGGGAGCAGTTAATGGGGGGTAACAAGTGAGATAAAGCAGTTAATTAATCACATAGGAGCAAACAAGAAAGGCAAGTTAACAAGAATGCTAACGTAACAAGTATATATGCCACCAATGTAAATAATGGCACGACATCACCCTTCGTGCTTTTACTCTCTTACTCATTATGCAATATATGGTGTAATCAATATCAATCATGGCACGACATCACCCTTCGTGCTTTTACTCTCTTACTCATTATGCAATATATGGTGTAATCAATATCAATCATGGCACGACATCACCCTTCGTGCTTTTACTCTCTTCCTCACTATGCAATATACGATATAATCAATGTAAATCATGGCATGACATCACCCTTCGTGCTTTATACTCTTCCTCACCATAACAATGACAATTATCAAAATGGCAAGGGATACAGCATAGTGGAAAACACAAGTCATAATCACTCGTCAAGGGGAATACTCTCAGTCAATGTCATAACAATTGCCCGGCAAGGGTGTCAGCTATAACCACTCTTTTCAGATGTATCCTTTACAATTGGGCTCTCAATCGAACCATTCTCATCACAAGTTTATCAGCAAAGGGCTTTCAACAACATTCAACTTCCAAGTAGAGACAATTTCACAATATAATGAATATGGAAGTAATAACAAGAATTTCATCAAACATAGACTCACGGGCATGCTTGACACACAATACATAGGTAATCGTCACCTCACCTATGTATTTCACATGATAAACACATAGCACATAGCACACAATACCTATTCCCTCACCAAAGCTAGGCAAGACACTTACCTGGGGTCCAAAAATAGCAATTCAAGCCTCTAACACCGTATTTCCTTTGGAATTCAACTCCGAAACAATGATATCTAACCATAATTAACTTAATAACATCAATAATGACTCATTAATACAATCTCATAGCCTAAATATACAATTCCTAGCATTCTTCCAAAATTTCCAAAATTCGACCCCGGGCCCGCTTGGTCCAAACACGAGGCTCGGACCAAAACCCGATCACCCATTCCCCTACGAGTTCAAATATCTGATTTGTTTTGAAATCCGATCCCAAATTGAGGTCGAATTACCCAAAATCCCATAAGCCCTAACTCTACCCAAAACCCCTAGTTTCTACCTTTAAAACCCTAGGAGTTTTGGTGATAATTGATGAAAAACCATAGAAAGTTGAAGGAAAATCAGTTAGTGAGCACTTACCTACGAGTTGGGAAGACAATCTCTTGAGAAAATCGCCCTAGGTCTTCTAATTTTGAATATAAGTGAGAGAAAGAACGTCTGAAATTTTTTTTAAAAAAAAATCGTTGTTCGACTCTCGCACCTGCGGTACATGGGTCGCACCTGCGATCTCGCAGGTGCGGGAAAAAGGTCGCACCTACTGAATTAGGTCAGGTCCATAGGGGGCCGCACCTGCAAAAATGGGTCCGCTCCTGCGAAGTCGCTCATGCGGAGATTTGTCCGCGCCTGCGAGAGGGACCGCACCTGCGGACTGGGCGTCGCGCTTGCGGTCTCGCACCTGCGGCCCTAGACTCGCAGGTGCAGGCACACCAGAAATGGGTTCACCAGCAGTGTTTTCATGAGTTAAAACACCCCGAATACCTACCTGAAACACCCCCGAGCCCTCGGGGCTCAAACTGAAATATACACACAACTCCTAAATCATCCTATGGACTTATTCAAGTGATTAAAACACCAAATTAACATCAAAATCAATGAATTAAACCTCAAAACTCATAGAATTTTCTTAAAACTTCATAAGGTTCAATTATTCCGATTTCGATCCAAAACACATCATTTCAACTCCATTTTACACCAAATTTCACAGATAACTCACATAACATATATTAAACATGTTCCGGGATCCGGAACCATAATACGGGCCTGGTAACACGGTTTTCACATCAAATTTTATTTTCAAAAACCTTTATATTTTTCAGAAAATAATTTTCTTTAAAAATTCATTTCTCGAGCTTGGGACCTCGGAATTCGATTCCGGGCATACGCCCAAGTCCCATATTTTTCTACAGACCCTACGGAACCATCGAATCACGGGTCCGGGTCCATTTACCAAAAATGTTGACCAAAGTCAACTGTATTCATTTAATACTATAATTTCCATTTTTCATCAAGTTTTCACATAAAAGCTTCCCGGCTACACGCCCGAGCTACGCACGCATATCAAGGTAAGATTAACGAAGGCTTTCGGGGCCTCGGAACACATATTTAGCTAAATTAAGATAGGATGACCTTTTGGGTCATCACAATCTCCACCTCTAAAACCAACGTTCGTCCTCGAACGAACATAGAAAAATACCTGAGTCTGAGAAAAGATGGGGATAACGGTTTCGCATATCGTACTCGGACTCCCAAGTAGCTTCCTTGGCAGGTTGACCTCTCCACTGAACACGGACCGAAGGATAACTCTTCGATCTCAACTGATGAATCTGCCTAGATAATATGGCTACCGGCTCCTCCTCATAAGTCAGATCCTTGTCCAACTAGACACCGCTGAAGTCGAGAACATGGGATGGATCTGCAATATACCTCCGGAGCATAGATACATGAAACACTGGATGTACGGCTGATAAATGCGGTGGCACGACAAGTCTTTAGGCCACCTCTCCTACCTTATCCAAAATCTCAAATGGACCAATGTACCTAGGGCCCAACTTGCCCCTCTTCCCGAACCTCATCACGCCCTTTATAGGCGACACTCTAAGAAACACCTGATCTCGTATCATGAAAGCCAAATCTCGAACTCTGCGATCCGCATAACTCTTTTGCCTGGACTGAGCTGTGCGAAGCCTATCCTGAATAATCTCCACCTTGTCCAAGGAATCTTGGACTAACTCAGAACCCAACAATCTAGCCTCTCCCGGTTCAAACCATCCAACTGGGGACCGACACCGTCTACCATACAACTCCTCGTAAAGAGCCATCTGGATGCTCGACTGATAGCTGTTGTTGTAGGCAAACTCAGCTAACGGCAAAAACTGGTCCCATGAACCACCAAAGTCAATGACATAAGACCGCAACATATCCTCCAAAATCTGAATAGTACGCTCAGACTGTCCGTCCGTCTGAGGATGAAATGATGTGCTCAACTCAATGTGTGTGCCCAACTCTCGCTGAAATACTCTCCAGAAATGGGAGGTAAACTGAGTACCTGTGTCTGATATAATGGATAAGGGAACACCATGCAATCGAACAATCTCTCTCATATATATCTTTTCCAACTTCTCCGCTGAATATGAAACTGATACCGGAATGAAATGTGCTGACTTGGTCATCCTATCCACAACAACCCAAACCGCATCAAACATCCTCTGAGTCCGTGGGAGCCCAACTACAAAGTCCATGGTGATACGCTCCCACTTCCACTCAGGAAGTTGAATCTGCTGCATCAAATCACTAGGTCTCTGGTGCTCGTACTTAACCTGCTGACAGTTCAAGCACCGAGCTACATAAGCTACAATATCCTTCTTCATTCTACGCCACCAATAATGCTGCCGCAAGTCCTGGTAAATCTTTGCGGCGCCCAGATGAATGGAATACCGGGAACTATGAGCCTCCTGCAATATCAACTCACGAATCCCATCACTATCGGGTACACAAATACGACCCTGCATCCTCAAAACTCCCTCAACATCAACTGTGACCTGCTTGGCACGTCTGTGCTGAACCGTATCTCTGAGAATACATAAATGACGATCATCATACTGCCTGGCCCGAATACGGTCATACAATGAAGAACGGGCCACACTATGAGCCAAAACACTGCAAGTCTCAGAAACCTCCAATCTCATGAATCGGTTGGCTAAAGCCTGAACATCCAAAGCAGACGATCGCTCTCCAACTGATAAATAAGAAAGGCTCCCCATACTAACTGACTTCCGACTCAATGCATCAGCCACCGCATTGGCCTTCCCCAGATGATAGAGGATGGTAATATCATAATCCTTCAACAACTCTAACCATCTTCTCTGCCTCATATTCAACTCCTTCTGTCTGAACAGATACTGCAAGCTCTTATGGTCTGTGAACACCTCACATGGCACTCCGTACAGATAGTGCCTCCAAATCTTCAAAGCGTGAACAACAGCTGCAAGCTCCAAATCATGGACGGGATAGTTCTTCTCATGAATCTTCAACTGACGAGAAGCATAGGCTATAACCTTGTCATCCTGCATCAACACTGCACCAAGCCCAACCCGTGAAGCCTCACAATACATGATATACGGTCCTGTACATGAGGGCAATACTAACACTTGTGCCGTGGTCAAGGCTATCTTGAGCTTCTGAAAACTCGCCTCACACTCATCAGACCACCTGAACTGAGCACCCTTCTGGGTAAACCTGGTCATCAGGGCTGCGATAGATGAAAAACCCTCCACAAATCGGCGATAAAAGCCTGCTAAGCCCAAGAAACTATGAATCTCTGTAGCTGAAGTGGGCCTAGGCCAATCTCTAACTGCTAAATCTTCTTGGGATCCACCTGGATACCCTCTGCCGACACAACGTGACCCAAGAATGCCACAGAACTCAACCAGAACTCGCACTTAGAAAACTTGGCATACAATTGACTATCCCTCAGAGTCCGAAGGACGAATATAAGGTGCTGCTCATGCTCCTTACGGCTGCGAGAGTATATCAATATATCATCAATAAACACAATCATGAACGAGTCCAAAGAAGGCCTGAACACCTGATTCATCAACTCCATAAAAGCAGCGGGGGCATTTGTCAACCCAAATGACATAACCAGAAACTCATAATGCCCATAACGAGTACGAAAAGCCATCTTAGGAACGTCAGACGCCTTTATCCTCAGCTGATGGTAACCAGATCTCAAGTCTATCTTAGAGAACACCGAAGCACCGTGAAGCCGATCTAATAAGTCATCAATCCTCGGCAAAGGATACTTGTTCTTAATAGTAACCTTATTCAACTACCGGTAGTCAATACACATCCTCATTGAGCTATTTTTCTTCTTACCGAACACCACTGGAGCACCCCAAGGAGAAACACTAGGCCTAATGAAGCCTTTATCCAAAAAATCCTGCAACTGCTCCTTCAACTCCTTCAACTCTGTCGGGGCCATGCGATATGGCAGAGTGGAAATAGGCTGAGTGCCCTCAACTACCTCAATACAAAAGTCAATATCCCTGTCGGGTGGCATACCCGGCAGGTCAGCAGGGAACACCTTTGGAAACCCACGAACTACGGGCACAGACTCCAGGGAAGGAACCTCGGCACTAGAATCACGAACATAGGCCAGATAGGCCAAACAACCCTTCTCGACCATGCGTCGAGCCTTAATATAAGAAATAACTCTACTAGAATAATGACTAGGAGTCCCTCTCCACTCTAAACGAGGTACCCCTGGCAAGGCCAAGGTCACTGTCTTGGCATGACAGTCTAGAATAGCATAATAGGGGGATAACCAATCCATCCCCAATATAATATCAAAGTCAACCATATCAAGAAGCAAAAGATCAACCTAGGTCTCAAGACCACCAATAACTACCAAGCAAGCACGGTAAACTCGATGTACCACTATAGAATCACCCACCGGTGTAGACACATGCACAACAGTACTCAAGGAATCACGGGGCATGCTCAAATAAAGGGGAAAAATATGAAGACACATAGGAGAATGTAGAACCCGGATCAAATAACACCAAAGCCTCTCGGCTGCAAACCGAAGTCGTACCTGTAATAACTACGTTAGAAGCCTCAGCATCAAGACGGGCAGGAAAAGCATAGCACCTGGGCTGAGCCCCTCCAACCTGCACGTCTCCGGATCTACCCGCTGCGGGCTGACCTCTACCTCTCGTGGCCTGCCCTCCACCTCGATGAGTCTGGCCTCCACATCTAGCACCACGACCACCACCCCTAGCTGGCTGAGGGGGTGGGGGTTCACCTGCTGTGAGGACCATGGCGCGAGAACCCTGATACTGAGAACTACCCGAAACCCTGGGGCAATACCTCGCAATGTGCCCCGGAACACCACAAGAATGATACAACATCTGCTGATATGGATGGGGACTCTGGAACTGCCCCGGAAGACCCTGATAACCACCCTGGTAACTCTGAAGCGGCTGTGCACTTATAGGTGTTGGTGGTGCACTAATAGGAGCTGGCGGTGCACGGTGAGATACCTGAAGTGCTGACTAAAAAGGTCGGTCTGACTGACCTCTGCCGAAAGAATCCCTGCCTCCAGATGAGGCTCCACTGAATCTACCAAAGTGACGGGGCCTCTTGTCAGCTCCCTGACCACCACTCTGTGATAAAATCATCTCAATCCTCCTGGCCACATCGGCCGCATCCTTGAAGGAAATATCAGTACCTGACTCCCTGGCCATCTGAAGTCTGATAGGCTGGGCCAAACCCTCAATAAATCTCCAAACCCTCTCCCGATCAGTGGGAAGTATCATCAATGCATGCCTTGCTAAGGTGATAAACCTGGTCTCGTACTGAGTGACTGACATAGAACCCTGATGTAGACGCTCAAACTGCCGCCGAAGATCCTCTCGCTGAGTAATGGGAATGAACTTCCCTAAGAATACCTCTGAGAACTGAATCCAAGTCAAAGGTGCAGACCCATCTGGTCTGGTCAAGCAATAATCCCTCCACCAAGTCTTGGCTGCGCTAGATAACCGAAAGGTAGCAAAGTCAACTCCATTGGACTCTACTATGCCCATGTTCCGAAGAACCTCATGGAAGCTGTACAAATAATCCTCGGGATCCTCTGATGGTGCACCGGTAAAATTAGCAGTGAATAACTTGGTGAATCTATCCAACCTCCATAGGGCATCTGCTGACATAGCTGCTCCCTCAACTGCCAGTGCCACAATACCCGGCTGAGGTACTCCGGCTGTCTGAGGTGCTGGAGTCTGAAACTGAGTGGAAACCTGCTCTGGGGTATGAATAACAGGAGTCTGGGTACCTCCCCCAGCCTAAAAACCAGCTGGTGTAGTAGGAAGAAGACCGGCCTGAGCCACACTCTCCATGAGTCCCACTAAGCGGACTAGAGCGTCCTGAAGCACCGAGGTAGCAATGAACCCCTCTGGGACCTGAGCTGGTCCAACTAGGACTGTCTGAGAAGGAACCTCCCCATCATACTCCACATGTGGGTCCTCAACTAGATCCGCTGCTCTAGCTCTGCATCGGCCTCTAGCACGGCCTCGACCTCGGCCCCTCGTAGGAGCTGCAATAGGAGGATCAGGCTGCTGATCGGTCGATGAGGAAACACGCATTCTCGCCATCTGCGAGAGAGTAATTAGAGACTCAATTAGTATTTAGAATTCAACTGGCACGACAGAGAATGAAAGATGTGAAGTTATTCCTAACTTTGCAGCCTCTAGGGGATAAGTACAGACGTCTCCGTACCGATCCCTCAGACTCTACCAAGTTTGTCCGTGAGTTGTGAGACCTAAGCAACCTAGAGCTCTGATACCAACTTGTCACGACCCGAAATCCCACCTTCAGGCTGTGACTGCGTCTAACATTGAACCCGGTAGACAAGCCAACGTGTATAGTTAAACTAACATGATAACACTGAATTAACAGAATTAACCGAAAATAGTTTACAAATTTTAACAGCAGAAATAGATAAAAAAACAGGACTAAGTGATAGAAACAAATACAATACGTTGTAACAATCCCCGAATCTGGAGTCACTAACGAACATACTAAAAGATTACTACAACAAGGGGCTGAACAATAACTGTATACTAATGTCCTTGGAAATAAATGAAAAAGACAGGAAGGAATAGAAAAAGGATAGAGGAGACATCAAGGCCCACGAACATCTGCGGTTCTACCTTGCAATCTCTGAGGTGGACTGAAGGATACTCCCTCTAACAATGTCCACTGGGTCCGGCTGTAGGATCTGCACAACATAAAGAAGTGCAGGTGTAGCATCAGTACAACCGACCCCATGTACTGAGTAAGTGCCGAGCCTAACCTCGGCCGAAGTAGTGACGAGGCTAGACCTAACAACATACATTAACCTGTTCTACTCTACAACGTATAACATGGAAAAAAAGGCAAGAGATAAGCAGATAAACATGGGACACGGGAGCAGTTAATGGGGGGTAACAAGTGAGATAAAGCAGTTAATTAATCACATAGGAGCAAACAAGAAAGGCAAGTTACCAATAATGCTAACGAAACAAGTATAAATGCCAGCAATGTAAATAATGGCACGACATCACCCTTCGTGCTTTTACTCTCTTACTCATTATGCAATATATGGTGTAATCAATATAAATCATGGCACGTCATCACCCTTCGTGCTTTTACTCTCTTCCTCACTATGCAATATACGATATAATCAATGTAAATCATGGCACGGAATCACCCTTCGTGCTTAACACTCTTCCTCACCATAACAATGACAATTATCAAAATGGCAAGGGATGCAGCATAGTGGAAAATACAAGTCATAATCACCCGTCAAGGGGAATACTCTCAGTCAATGTCATAACAATTGCCCGGCAAGGGTGTCAGCTGTAACAACTCTTTTCAGAAGTATCCTTTACAATTGCGCTCTCAATCGAACCATTCTCATTACAAGTTTATCAGCAAAGGGATTTCAACAACATTCAACTTCCAAGTAGAAACAATTTCACAATATAATGATATGGAAGTAATAACAAGACTTTCATCAAACATAGACTCATGGGCATGCTTGACACACAATGCATAGGTACTCGTCACCTCACCTATGCATTTAAAATGATAAACACATAGCACATAGCACACAATACCTATTCCCTCACAAAAGCTAGGCAAGACACTTACCTCGGGTCCAAAAATAGCAATTCAAGCATCTAACACCACATTTCCTTTGGAATTAAACTCCGAAACAACGATATCTAAACATAATTAACTTAATAAAATCAATAATGACTCATTAATACAATCCCATAGCCTAAATATACAATTCCTAGCATTCTTCCAAAATTTCCAAAATTCGACCCTAGGCCTGCTTGGTCCAAACACGAGGCTCGGACCAAAACCCGATCACCCATTCCCCTACGAGTTCAAATATATGATTTGTTTTGAAATCCGATCCCAAATTGAGGTCGAATTACCCAAAATCCCATAAGCCTTAACTCTACCCAAAACTCCTAGTTTCTACCTTTAAAACCCTAGGATTTTTGGTGATAATTGATGAAAAACCATAGAAAGTTGAAGGAAAATCAGTTAGTGAGCATTTACCTATGAGTTGGGAAACAATCTCTTGAGAAAGTCGCCCTAGGTCTTCTATTTTTGAGAAAAAGTGAGAGAAAGAACGTCTGAAATTGTTTTTTAAAAAAAATCACTGTTCGACTTTTGCACCTGCGGTACATGGGTCGCATCTGCGATCTCGCAGGTGTGGGAAAAAGGTCGCACCTGCGGAATTGGGTCAGGCCGTTTTACACCAATTTTCATAGATAACTCACATAATATATATTAAACATGTTCCGGGCTCCGGAACCATAACACGGACCCGGTAACAATTTTCTTTAAAAATTTATTTCTCGAGCTTGGGACCTCGGAATTCGATTCCGGGCATATGCCCAAGTCCCATATTTTTCTATGGACTGTACGGGACCATCGAATCACGGGTCCAAGACTATTTACCAAAAATGTTGATCAAAGTCAACTTATTCAATTAATATTGTAATTTCCATTTTCATCAAGTTTTCACATAAAACCTTCCCGGCTACACGCCCGGGATACGCACACATATCGAGGTGAAATTAATGGACGCTTTCGGGGCCTCGGAACAAGGATTTAGATAAATTAACATAGGATAACCTTTTGGGTCATCACATTTAATCTAACACAATTTATCGTTTGTATTGAATTAATATGTGTATCCTTAAAACAACTTACAAATTTATTTGTTATCCGTTTTTTAGGGTAAATAATTTGGCGCCCAGTATGGTGCTAAGGATAATAGAGGCAATTTGACGCAAATTTTCATAACACACCCTATTTTACACTTGTTATTTGAAGTGTCTTTAATTTCAAGTCAAAGTTTAAGGTGTCGAATTTCCAATATGCCCATCTAAACATGGATGCTGAATCCGGTCACCATGGGGAGAACAACAATATGGTACACAGTAACGAAGTGTCCCTATCGATCCCAACGGAATTCCGGCCGCGAACCCAATCGAGCTAACTCACATGTGGCCATGAACCGATCCCAAGAACAGCGTCCGCGGGGGAGTCTTGTCGATAGCCCCAAATACACACGACGGTGAAGAAGAATGGATCAACTTGCGAGTGATATTCGGAAAGCTACAGGCACAACAGGCGGAGATAGCCCAGCTACAGAGCCAAAGTCGCACACTCAGTAAAGTTGAGCCCGAGCCATCCCAAGAAATCACTCGCAGAAACAAACCAGTCACGGAGTGGCCGAGTGATGTTGAACCCATGACTAACCCTGAGATAATAAAAATGCTTGAGGAATTGAAAAAACGAGTATAATTGGGAGAAAAGAAAATCGAAACCAATGACAAAAAGTGGAAACCTACAATTCCAAGGTCGACCAAATCCTAGGAGCACCACCAATATTGATGGGCCTGGATTCTAAGAAGTTTGTTCAAAAACATTTTCCTTCGAGCACGGCTCCGAAGCCAATCACAAAGAAGTTCTGCATGCCCGAGATTTCTAAGTACAACGGAACAACTGACGCAAATGAGCATGTGACCTCCTACACGTGCCCCATCAAAGGGAACGACTTGGAGGATGATGAGATCGAGTCCGTCCTGCTAAGAAAGTGCAGGAAAACATTGTCAAAGGGGGATATGATATGGCATCACAACTTACCCCCTAATTTTATTGACTTGTTTGCTATTCTTGCAAACTCCTTCTTGAAAGCATAGGCCAGGGCCATCAAGGTGGAGACAAGGAATTCAGACATTTTCAAAGTGAAACAGAGGGATAATGAGATTCTCAGGGTATTCGTGTCACGGTTTAAAATGTAACGGATTGACCTACCTCCGATCGCGGACGATTGGGTCGTTCAGGCCTTCATCCAAGAACTCAATACTTAAAGCTCATTGGCTTCATAAGCAGTTGAAGCAAAATCTGATAAAATATCTGGTTGTAACTTGACCCGACGTACATAACTAGTATCAATAAAAAATTAGGGCCGAAGATGATCAGCTTGGGGCCCCTTTTGGGTCCGTTTATCCAATCACATCAATGGACAGATCCAAGAGAGACATTGATAGTGAACCAAGATCAAACAAGGATCGACATCAACCATACAATAGGGACTGAAGAGGTAATAGGTATGGGAAGCGATCGAGGTAAAAATAACCGGGACTTATGAGTAAAAAAGGTTTCAATAGACCCATCGGGCCTAAGGAAGCGTTGAAGTTATCGGAGAACAACTTCAACGTCGATGCTGCTGCCACCGGACACATCACAGACACCAAACGGCCTCGACCTCTACAGTACAATCCAGCCCAAAGGGACCCCAACCTAATGTGTAAATATCATGGCACTCATGGCCACAAATCTAAAGATTGTCGACAACTAAGAGAGGAAGTAGCCCGATTATTCAACATATCATGTGTAAATATCATGGCACTCACGGCCCTATCGAGCCAAAAACCAATTCATGATAGGGACTCTAATAAGCAGATCGAGTAGGAGGAACCTCAACACGTCATTAACATAATCATCGGTGGGGTTGACGTCCCCCAGGGGCCGATGTTAAAGCGCATCAAAGTGTCCATCACTAGAGAAAAAGGGACTCGAGATTACGTGACGGAAGGAACCCTATCTTTCAACGACAAGGACGTTGAAGGCATCGTGTAGCCACACGACAATGCACTAGTAATATCTGTACTCATAAATAAATTTCGAGTTAAGCATGTGTTAATTGATCCAGATAGCTCAGCCAATATCATTAGATTGATAGCCGTGGAGTAGCTTGGTCTACAAGACCAAATTGTGCATGCAGTCCGAGTTCTAAATTGATTCAACATGGCATGTGATACAACTAAAGGGGAGATAACAGTATCGGTGAACACCCTCGGAACCATTCAGGAGGCAAAATTGTACGTGATCGAAGGAGATATGAGGTAGAAAGCTGTATTCGGGAGGCCATGGATTCATAACATGAAGGCGGTGCCCTCGAAACTACACTAGGTGTTGAAATTCCCAACTCCAGGATAGATTAAAACAATTTACGAAGAACAGTCGGTCGCAAAGTAGATGTTCACAGTCGACGAGGTTGTCTCAATATCCGCACTTTTAACACCAAAGGATCCGAGTTTGTTCGCCAAGGAAGAAACCAAATATCAATTACCGACACCGGCCCCAATTGAACCGGAGAGGCGGGGGACGGTAGAGGATGATGACTACGGAGATCCCAGGTCCTTCATAGTCCTCGATGATTTCGACGCCACCAAATCGGTAGTCAAAGAACTGGAGCAAGTTATATTGATCGAGCACCTGCATGATCGTAAGGTATACCTAGGTATGAGGTTAAGTCCCGAGCTCCGAAAAAAACTGATTTAACTCTTTATAGCTAACATAGATTGTTTCGCTTTGTCCCACCTCGATATGAAAGGGATCCCCCGGAAATAACTACTCACAAGCTGAGCCTGGATCCAAAATTCCACCCGGTCAAACAGGAAAGACTAGGCATCCAAACTCCTTAAAACAGGGTCCATTTGGGAGGCTAAGTACCCGAATTGGTTAACAAACGTAGTGGTAGTCCCTAAAAAGGGGAATAAATTAAGAATGTGTGTAAACTACAAAGACTTGAATAAGGCACGCCCCAAGGAATTTTTCCATCTAACGAACATTGATCGCATGATTGATGCAACAACCGACCACGAGATCCTCAGCTTTGTCGATGCCTACTCCAGGTACACAAAATTCAGATGGACCCGAGCGATCAGGAAAAAACATCCATCATCACTAAGTATGGCACCTACTACTATAATATAATTCCATTCGGACTAAAAAATGTTGGTTCCACCTACCAACACCTAGTAAATCAGATGTTCGAAGAATAAATAAGAAAATCAATGGAGGTTTACATTGAAGATATATTAGTCAAGTGCCTGCGAGCAGGGGACCTTTTGAAACAATTATAGGAAACCTTCAATGTACTGAAGAAATACAATATGAAGCTGAACCAAGAGAAATGCACATTCGGAGTCAAGTCCGAAAAATATCTCGGATTCATAGTGTCTAACCGGGGAATCGAGATCAATCTCGATGAAGTCAAGGCCATAGAGAACATTACCGTGGTGGAAAATGTCAAGGCTGCTCAAAGGTTAACCGGGTGCATAGCCGCATTGGGGAGATTCATTTCAAGGTCCTCCGACAAGAGCCATCGGTTCTTCTCGTTATTGAAGAAGAAAAATAATTTCTCATGGACTCCCGAGTGTCAACAAGCCTTGAAGAACTCAAGAGTTACCTTTTGATCCCCTCATTGCTTCATACTCCGAAGGCAAATGAACATTTGTACCTATACTTAGTGGTATCCGAGATAGCGGTAAGTTGAGTCCTAGTCCGGGAAGAGGAAGGTACGTTATATCTACTATGTTAGCAAGACTCTAGGCGAGGCCAAAACTAGGTATGAACCTAGAAAAATTGGTACTCGCTTTGCTAAGCACCTCTAGGAAGTTTAAACTGTATTTCAATGACATCTCATATGTGTCGAGACTACTTACCCATTGAGGAACATAATGCATAAGCCCAAGATCTCAGAACGATTGGCCAAATAGGCCGTGGAAATCAGCGGGTAAGATATCGAATATCGACCCTGAACTGCCATCAAATTTCAAATTTTGGCAAACTTCATGGTCGACTTCACGCTGACCCTAATACCCAAGGTTGAGAAGGATTTGTTGTTGATCTTTGGGACCTCCTCTGAAATTTGGACCCTCTTACGGAAGATGCATCGAACGCAAATGGGTCCGGACTTGGCATCGTGTTGAAGCCGCCGATGGGTAACGTAGTTAGGAAATCTATTAGAACTGTAAAATTTATTAACAATGAGGCAGAGTATGAGTCCATGATTGCAGGTACGAACTGGTTAAAATCCCGGGGGTCGAGGTGATTGAAGCTAAGTGTGATTCCCTCTTTGTGGTAAACCAAGTCAATGAAACGTTCGCAGTCGAAGAGGAACGAATGCGAAGGTACCTGGATAAACTATAGGTGACGTTACATCGGTTCAAGGAATGGAATTTGCAACATGCACCTCGCGATCAAAACAACAAAGCCGATGCTCTTGCTAACTTAGGATCGTCGGTTGATGATGATGAATTCAACTCGGTAACGGTCGTACAACTCTTGAAATCGGTAGTGGAAGAAGGCCTCGCTTAGATAAAATCGACCATCTTAACATGGGACTGGATAAGCAAGTATATAGACTACCTGAATACCGAAAAACTGCCCTCGGATCATAAAGAATCGAGAGCTCTGTGCAGAAAGGTGGCAAGGTTTAGCTTGTTCGAAGACAACACCTTATTCAGGATAATGTTCGATGGCCCACTCGCCATATATCTGGGATCGGGAGATATCGAGTATGTTTTTAGAGAAGTTCATGAGGGCACATGAAGAATCATTCGGGCACCAACTCGTTGGTTCAGAAAATAATTAGAGTCGGCTACTACTGGATCGACATGGAAAAAGACGAAAATGAGTTTAAGCAAAAATGTGGCGGATGTCAGAGGCATGCACCAATGATTCATTAGCTCATGGAGCTGCTACATTCAGTTTTGTCACCCTGACATATCATGAAATGAGGAATGGACATCGTTGGTCCCCTACCATGGGCACCTAGTTAGGCTCAATTTATATTATTTATGACTGACTATTTTTCTAAATAAGTGGAAGCCCAAGAATTTGAGAAATTCAATGAGAAAGAAGTTAGTAATTTCATTTGGGACCATATAATCTGGCGGTTCGGAATACCGGACGAGATCGTGTGCAACAATGGGAAGTAGTTCAGCGGCCGTAAGGTGAGTAACTTTTTTGTGGACCATCAAAGGGATTCTATCAACACCCTATCCCCCTAGTGGGAACTAGTAGGCGGAATCTACGAACAAAACCATATTCCAAAATCTTAAGAAGAAGGTTGGCTGACACTAAAGGATAGTGGAAGGAAATTATTACCAGGGCCACCACGTTCTCGTTGGTTTATGGTGCCAAAGCACTAATACCATTCGAAGTAGGAGAACCTAGAATCAGGTTCCGATATGCGACCGAAGAGTCGAACGATGAGGCCATGAGCACAAGCTTGGAGTTGCTGGACGAAAGGTGCGAGGTCGCCCTTGTTTGGATGGCCACCCAAAAGAAACGGATCGAAAGGTATTACACCCGGAGATCCACTCTCCGACACTTCAATATCGGGGACTTGGTGTTAAGAAAAGTGACACTAAACACTCGCAACCCAAATGAAGGTAGGTTGGGCCCCAATTGGGAAGATCCATATCGAATACCGAACAACTGGAACGTAACCCACTTAAAAAGGTATTACTGCTAAGGTACGACCCTATTCATTCTTTCTTTACATATATTATGAATTGAACTAAAACTTTCAGGAAACAACCAAGGAATGATGCAGTTATTAGGGCTGAAAGCACACATTGCACTCTTTTTCCCTTGAACAGGTTTTGTCCCAAATGGATTTTTCGGCAAGAATTTAACGAGGCAATAATAGATCGTGCTAACTTAGAATCGAATACCAGCTATGAACCGGAGTCGAGGGTCACATCAAAAGTATCAAAGCCCTCTCTATGACCGACCATAAATATTGGGGGCCATCACCCTCGAATAATGATTTTAGCAAGGAAAGAAACTTTGTGCTCAAATAGTCTGGGATCGGTGGATAGGACTTATTGTAAGGGCCAAACAGTCAAATGAACCGTGCCCACATAGACCACTTAAGCCATAACACAAAGCTTGTACACATTTTCAATCTTCTATGTTGCGCACAAGAATGAAAGAAAGTTTCTACCTTGCAGATACATATTTTGTCCATTAAAAGCTAATGCATTTTGTTCCTTAAAGACATCATGCCCAAGGGCCACCTCTATCTGGAAAAAAGTGTTCACCCCCACTCGGGGACTTTGGTCCAAGGACAGCTCGGGCTATCAAAGCCCGGTGGCACAAAAACCTATTAAACAATACCTAGTCTTAAAAGGCTACAACCACCCCCATTCGAGGACTGTCGTCCTGGGCAAGCCCGAATAGCTCGCGTATCGAAGCCCAGGGTAATAGGCCTATTGGTCAATGCCCGAACTTAAAAGTCTACGACCATCCTAAAAATGGCTCGGAGAAATCCGAAATCCATAGCCAAAACATAAGGTCTTCAAAATTTCAAAACCTGTTCAAAGGCCACCCTCGGCAAATTTATAATCTAAAAAATTCTAAGTAATCACTTTGGGGAATGGTTCTGGCCACACCAAGCCCCCACGAGTGTTAAGCAAAATTACATCGAGAGCAAGCGTTGCTCGAACCTCCAAACAACACCTTACAAACGGCCTCAACAAAAATACATAAGTACAAAAACGAAGAAAAATGTACAAGGCACCTAAGCCTGATCTTCGCCGGAACCTGCCTCATCACTAAGACCATCAAGGTCTTCTCTGCCCTTGGAACCGTCGGAATCCTCGGAGCCCTCCTCTTCATCCTCGGGGTATGCCAACTTCTGGGCCTCGGCCTTGAGCCTCTTAGCGTTTTTGATCTTGGGCGATAGGTCAAAACCTTGAGCATGAACTTCATTGTGAGCCTCCCTTCGGGACTGCAACTTCACGTATCCAACAATGACTTTCAGGCAGTCTTGGGCTTCCTCAACGTCATCTTTGTACTGAGCCACCATCTCTTAGCGTTAGCCCTGTTTATTTCTGCCACTAACTTGGCTGCTTTAACCTCCTTGGCAAGGGTATCTCGTTCGGCGACGACCGAGTCCACTTAAGACTAGAGGTATTTGATTTTTGTGGACCGGGTCTTAGATTTCTCCCTCGTCGCTCGAAGATGGGCCTCCACCTAGGGCATCTGCTCCCAGGAAGTCTCCTTTACCCAAATTAACCGGTCCATTTTGCCCTTCCACTCTTCGGCGATGGCCTTGACCTCGTCCATCTCGACTTGGAGCTGGTCGACCCGATCAACCTTCTGCTAGACCTGCGGGTTCTGAATGTTAGTCACCAAGTTTAACTAGTCATCACTAACATCCAAGATCTTTACTTGTTCCACCAGGTTGACATGTACTTTCTGAGTCGCGTCCAAATCGGCTCAAAGGTTCTTGACTTCTCCTTCGCATTGTTCGCTGAGAAGCTTATACATGTCTCTCTTCCCAGAAAGCTCTTTGACTTCAGCATCGAGTTGGCTAAGCTCGTCCCCGTACCGGAAAAAGGTTTCATGGTGAAGCACCGTGCCCTGCAAAATAAGGAAAGGAAAAGGCATTAGAGTCATAAAATATTGAACCCGAAGATAAAAGAGTGTGATAACACCTTACCTGGTTCAGCGCCTGTTGTACTTCTTTGAACAGGCATGGCGCATTCACCTTGTTCATTTTTGCCTGGTCTTCTTAGGTTACCAGGCACGAGTATAGAGCTCTGTGCACTTTCTTAGAATGGAAAAAAAGACACAATCAACATAAATTTTAACAGCAATAATAGAAAATTCAAATTTTCAAAAGGGATACTAAGATAAAATTTGCAGTACTTGTAAAAAGCTTACACCTGAGTATCTCAATCCAAACATGCATGTGAAAAATTAGAAAATTTATTACTATGCATATAGAAAAATCAAGAAGAAACAACCCAAAAGAACAATGGTCACTACAAACAAATAAAGTGCATAAACTAAAGAAAGATTGCAAGAAAAACTCACAAACAAAAAGAACTCACATTTTTCGAAGATGAACTCCAGATGAAGAAGCTGATAAAACGAAAAATGTACAAATGAAATGGAGAGAGAGAAGGGAGAAAAGATGGAGAAACAGAACAAAAAGAAATAGTAGACTGAACAAAAGAAAACGGGCATAGCATTGTAATCTCTGTGTTTCTCCATGCGTCAACAGTACAATTCAGGTAACCTATTGTTCTGCTTATATTGCTTTGTTCGTACACTCTTGAACACAAGTATATATTAGTAAAATATAGATTGTCAGTATGCCCAACATAAAATTTTAAAACAAAGCTTATTTTGAGAACATACTCTTTCATTCCTTTTGAGAGGTCTTAAGAAGCGCAAAGCAAACAATTTTTTCTTTTTGTTTTATACACAGTATTGGTATCGTATAAGGCTCATTAAAGGAGGATGCACTTCCTACTTGGATTTTTTTCATTCTTAAGGCTCGAAGCCAACCCTAGAGGGGGAGGAGGGTGGGGGGGGGGGGTAAGGAAAGGACTTTGTTAACATTTGCTAAGAGAGGCAGCAAAAATAATGGGCAGGGAAACTATTCTAAGGACATCCATCGAATGAAGTAAGGAACTTTCTGCCACAAGGCTTATTATTCATGAAAGCCCGGGCACGCGGGGGTAGCTAGTGTATCTAAATATACTTTTTATTGCATGAATAGTCTGAGACATCCCAACTGAAAGCTGAAACGTTTACCATTTATTGGTATCCCGTGTTTTGGAAAACATCCCAATTTTAACACCTTATGTGAGTGATGAAATTATTAAGTAGTCAAAATGTGTAGAGTTAGAAAGACCAATCAAATATTAGTCTAAGACAGTAACAGAGTAAATCTACAAGTTACTTGTCTGTTGACCGTCCAAAGGATATGGAAAAAAGAAATTCAGTTGTTTGCATTAAAACTTAGAAACTCAATAACCACAGAGGATTCACAATACTAAATATGATTTGGTGCAAAGGAAACTCTAGATAAAAATTCTTATTTTTTTTATACTTCAAGTTCATATCAATGCATAACACCAACAACTGCAACATTGCATCACCAAAAAGGAAAGGAGAACAAGGAAAATCTTGTTCATACCATTTGGCTGGAGATGAGTTTACGACATCCCAGACAAAGTTCACAAGAAAAAAGAAAAGAAATGAAATTCAAAATTGCAGTGACAAAGAAACTACACAAAGTACTTGTGGGAGCTGTTAGGATCGAAAAATCAGGTGTCATGCATAAGCTAGTAAAGAAACACTTGAACGACGATAAATCAGACGATAAAAGATAAATCTACCAAAAGAAATACAAATATTTAATGTGGTTCGGCCAATTGACCTACGTCCATGGGAAGATGAGCATCCACAATGTAGCCATATGGGTTTTGAGAGTCATGTTTAGGAGAAGAACGTTATGGGACAAGTGTTAGTATATCACTTGCGTTTGCCTCTTCATGAGGTTGTTCTCTCGATATTTTGTTTTGTTGCAGATTTTTATTCTAACCGGCCAACTTCAATCACGTTTCCCAATTCGTTAACTGTTGGATCGGGCTAAAATTATGATTGAGTGTTTGTACTCTTGGTCTTTGATTTGAATGGCGGAGACCAAATTTGGAAAATCGTAGCATCTGATTTCGAGCCCCGAACAAAAACTCTTGTTTTGTGGCTTCTCTTCTTTCTTCAATTGATCTGTCATTGCTCTTGTTGCTATTGTTGCTCCGTGTTTGGCACTAATTGTGTAGCCAATTCGGAGAACTTTTGTAACCCTCTTAATGTTATAGTGGAGCTTTTTGGATCTTTGTTATCCTGTAGGTGCTACCTTCGATTTTAAGCGGTTTCCACGTTAAAATTTGGTGATCTTTATATTCTTTATTTACGAGTTTACCTCTTGCTCGACATAATAGTGGTATCAGAGCCTTGGTTATTTTTCCAGTCTTTTATGGGATTGAGGCAATTCGAGCAAGATGATATGTTTAAATGGAAATTGTAATTATGATGTTTGGAAGAACAAGATGAAAGACTTGTTGTTTGTGAATAAGAGAAACATCTACCCGTTTTTGCTGCTCATAAACTCGAGAGTATATTTGATGAAGATTAGGATTGCGAGCACCAACAAGTATGTGGATATATACGACAATGGGTTGAAGAAAATATTCGCAACCATATTGTAAATGAGACACACGTGATATCATTATGGAAAAAGCTAGAGACTTTTTATGCTTCAAAAACTGGGAACAACAAGTTGTTCATGCTAAAGCAAATTATAACCTTTAAATACAAGGAGGGCAACCCTATCCTTGATCACATAAATGATTTTCAAGGCGTCCTTGATCAGCTTTCTGGAATGGGAGTTAAGTTTGATGATGAGATATAAGGACTTTGGCTTCTTAATACTCTGCCAAACTCTTGGGAAACTCTTCGTGTTTGTTTGACAAATTCAGCTTTTGGAGGTAAGGTAACCATGGAATATGCCAAGAGTGGTGTGTTGAATGAGGAAGTAAGGAGAAAATCTCAGGGTTCGTCTTCACAAGCATATATCTTGGTTAAAGAAGACGGGGGAGAGATAGAATAAGAGGTTCGAGGAATAGAGATAAAAGTAGAATTAAGTCAAGGTCCAAATACCTTATATTACATACAACAACTATGGCAAGAAAGGACATATCAAAAGGTTTTGCTACAAGTTGAAGCAAGACATTAGAGAAGGAAAGAAAGTTAATAATAACGAGAACAATGTTATTGATATTGTTAGAGATGACCTTCTTTTGCTTATGATGAAAAACATCATCAATTTGGTATCACATGAGACGAGCTACATAGTATATTCTGGAGCTAGTTCACATGGCACACCAAAGAAAGACTTATTATCATCTTATACTCCTAATGATTCTGGAGTGTTAAAAATGGGAAATGCCAGTGGAGTTAAGTTTTTTGGTGTTGGCACAGTTTGTTTGGAAACTAATATTGGTTCAATGTTAGTTCTTCAATGTCAATCATACATCAGACTTTCCTTTAAATTTGATCTCCGTAGGAAGATTAGACGATGAAGGTTGCCATAATTCCCTCTTTAATGTCCAACAGAGGCTCACCAATGGTTCATTAGTAGTGGCTTGAGGAGTCCAGTCTTCTCAATTATATAAGACACGAGGTTCTATTCATAATGACTCCATAAATATGGTGGAAAGTAATACTTGATCAGAATTGTGGCACAGAAGATTGAGTCATATGAGCGAGAGGGGGATTACATGTTTGGATAAGAAAAATTTGCTTTCTGGAGTGAACATACAAAGATGAAAATGTGATCCATTGTTTAGTTGGCAAACAGAAAAGGGTTTCATTTCATAGCCATCCTATTCTCTTTTGGTTTTCATTCCTATTATGAATTGGATTCGGATTTTATTCCTATTTAGAGTTGGTTTTGGCTTTAAGAGAAAGCACCACTCATTATATATTAATAGGACAATCTTGGAGAATTGTTCCATGCTCATTGGTATAAGTCTTTGAAAGACTTAAGCACACATGAACGGTTTTGGAGAGAGCTTTCATCAATAGAGAAGAGAGAAGAAAAAATATTTGTTTTGCTGCAGATTTTTATTCCGACCAGCCAACTTCAAATGGCGTTTCATAACTCGTTATTCGTTAAATTGGGCTAAAAGTTTGGCTGAGTTTATGTAACATCTTATTTTATGATTTGAACGGTGGAGATCGGATTTGGACGCTCCTAGCATCTTATTTCGAGCCCCGAACAACAGCTCTAGTTTTGTGGCTTCTCCTCTTTCTTCAATTGATTTGTCGTTGCTCTTGTTGCTATTGTTTCTCCATGTTTGGCACTTGATGTGTAGCCAATTTAGAGAACTTTTGTAATACTCTTATTGTTATAGAAGAGTTTTTTGGATCTTTATGATCCTGTGGTTTTTACCTTCTATTTGAAGGATTTTCCATGTTAATATTTGGTGTTCTTTATCTTCTTTATTTCCGAGTTTGCCTCTTCCTCGACATAACAGAAGCAAGTTATACGTTCAAATATAATGCAACTAGAAACAAATTTATTTAAGATAGGGATAGTCATCGCAACATATAAGAATCTTCCGCGAGGGACTCATATTTGCTAGTTGACCTTGAGATAGAAGAGGAGACCTTGGGGGAGAGAGATATGACAAGGGCAGATATTATGGATTCTCAAGGACAAAAGATGCTTCAAGCTGTTGGTCACATAACTTAGGGTGTGTTTGGTATAAAGGAAAATATTTTTCAAGAAAATATTTTCTTACAAAACAAGTAGTAATTTTATTTATTTTCTGGTGTTTGGTACGCAAATCAAGGAAAATATTTTCTCAAGAGTATTCATAAATAATTTTGATACAATAAACATGAAGCCATAAACTTTCGAACCAACAACCTTCCGAACCCACAAATTTCATAAACTTCTGAACCACAAAACTTTTGAAACTACGAACTTTCGAACCCGTAAATTTTATAATTATTAAACCCGTAAACTTCGAAACACATAAACCTCCGAACTCATAACTTTGGAATTTTTAAAATTTTGAACCTGTAAACCGAATGAAAAAAGTAAAGCAGAAAATATATAAAAAAATATTTTTTCTGGGGGGAGGGGGGGGGGGGGGGGGCTTTCTCTTATACCAATTAAAATGGGATAAAGAGACAGTCTTAATACTC
>ML288663.1:5781-18715 GCA_005239495.1 Nicotiana undulata
CACAGCCTTTCCTTTAGAATCCGACTCCGGAACGGTATTATCTAGACATAATCAACCCAAGTATATCAATAATGGCTCAATAAATCAAACCCATAGCCTAATTACTAATTTCTAAGCATTCTTCCTAAAATTCAAAAATTTGACCCCGGGCCTGCTTAGTCCAAACACGAGGCTGGGACCAAAACCCGATCACCCATACCCTCACGAGTTAGAATATATAATTTGTTTTAAGATTCGACCCCAAATTGAGGTTGAATCACCCAAAAATTCCATAAACCTAACGCTACCCAAAACCCCCTAATTTCTACCTTGTTTTCATGATTTTAGGCCTTGGAGGTCTTCAATGGGGCTTGGAGAAGAAGAAGGAAGTGAAAATTATGAAAATCCCGTATGGTATTCTGTTTTTGGGGTATTTTAATAACTGGGCAAAAATACCCTTCGCGTTCGCAGGCCCCTGGCCGCGTTCGCGAAGGGTTGACTAACTTGAATTAATAACTGGGCAAAAACACCAGATTTTTCCACTTTGCACACTCCGATAGCTACCCGAAACTCACCCGAGCCCTCGGGACCCAAAACCAAGAATACACACAACTCCCATATCATCATACGGACTTATTCAAGTAATTAAACCACCAAAACAACATAAAAAACAATGAATTAAACTCCAAAATCTATAGAATTTTCTCAAACTTCATAAGCTTCTAAATTTCCCATTTTTTATCCGAAACACGTCATTTCAAGTCCGTTTTACACCAAATTTCACAGATAAGACAAATAACATATAATAAACTTGTTCCGGGCTCCGGAACCATAATACATGCCCGGTAACATGGTTTTCACATAACTATTCATTTTCAAAATCCTTTATTATTTTCAGAAAGGAATTTTCTTCAAAAATTCATTTCTCGGGCTTAGGACCTCGGAATTCAATTCCAGGCATACACCCAAGTCCGATATTTTCCTACGGACCCTCCGGGACCGTCACATCACCGGACCGGTTCCATTTACCAAAAATGTTGACCAAAGTCAACTATATTCATTTAATTATCATAAATTCCATTTTTCATCAAATTTCAACATAAAGACTTCCCGACTATACCCCAAGTGAGTGCAGACACCTACTGAGTGCGAGTGCTGAGTGAATGGGATGATTGAGTGATTGTAGCCCTAAGAGGATGCATTTGACTTCATTATTGTTGCTCTTAGCTGCCATGCATCACTATCTTGAAAATTTGTGAAAGATATTACACTCTATTTCACTTAAACTTGTCATGAAGTGTCACGCCCTGGGGAGGCGTGGCTGGCACCCAGTGCCGAGCTGGCCCGAGCGAACCACTATGTAACTCATAATCATTCAATAAAAACTATAACATACATAGGTCGAGTTGGCTGAACACATTCCTTTTGTATTTATCATGGCCAACATGGCCATAACTCATAATGTACAACTGTAAGCGGGCAACATTGTATAAATAAACTATCATTCTTAAGACAAGAATACATATGGGCCGGCAAGGCCTTTGACATACTGTACAAAAAGAACCTTTGTCTACAAAGCCTCTAAGATTATTTGACATCAAATGGGACAGGGTACCGGCCTACCCATAAGTCTGTAGCAAAACTCTGACACGATGACTCGTAAACTTGGCTGCACTCCGAATGAGGTGGAATCTTACCGATACTTTGCTAAATGCTAATCTCGTTTACTATGAGGGCTCGTCAAATAGTTTGTCTATACCTGCAGGCATGAATACAGCGTTCCCAGGCAAAAGGGACGTCAGTACGAATAATGTACCGAGTATGTAAGCCAATATACTGAAAGTTGAAACTGAACTGATAATATAATAACTGCAGGTAACTGGAAGTGAAAGATAATCTGAAGATATGCTTACCTGCTGATACTGACTCAACTCTCTCAATATAGTAAGTAAAATAGTTGTCCGGCCCTATAAGGCTCGGTATATATATATCTTTATAACTGCTCTGCCGTAGTAGGCTTGCTCATAGGTTCTCGACCATACTAGGATCTGTATCTCGGCCACTGGGCTCACTCATAGGCGCTCGGCCACAGTAGGCTCGGTATATAACTTACCATCTGATCAGAGGTCGCCCAATAAGGGCCTGCCCATCGATTATAGCTCGATAGTAATGAAAATACGATAATATTGTATATATATAAACTCTTTGCTCTCTTTACTGGAAAAAGGAAATACTCAAATGAATATGAAGTACCGATAAAGAGAATATTGTAACTTATGAGACTAGGAAAATATACATAAATTCAGGAATATGAGTTTCTATATACCTCGTTATCAAACTCATGTAATTACGGGATTATACCAAAATGAAAGAAGGGCTTAGCCTTAACATACCTGGGTTAGGGAAAAATCCGTATAAAATCTTGGAAAAGATTGCACCGTATTTTATTAGAACAACAAAAATTCTCACATTGCTAAGCATTGTAAGGATTCATATGAAGTCTTGTTAAGGTTTTCCATTTGTTGTTTCAGAAATTAGTCCCATTTGATCAACGTAGTGTTTTCTTAAATTTTTATGAGCATGAAGTTGTAGCAGGAAAAAGTGACCATGAAATTACAAGGCAACAAAGCATGTCCAACGACAACTCTTCTAATAGGGTGATACTCCAATAATTAAAGAGAGATGTTACTTATTTGATTACTAGGCAAAAGGTTTATGTTCATGCTTCTTTTTGTTCCTCCAAATTTCAGTGAATGACCCCCTTAAAGTACTTATTTCAAATCCAAAGATGAAAGAAAATAATTGCACTAAAACTGTTGAAAGGTCAATGGAGCTAACAAGAGTGATACATTTTGGGCTTTTGTTGTTATGGCTATTTCTAATAATCATTTTGTTGCTAGGTATTGTTTTGTCCTTCTTATGAAAGTTAAAACCTTGGAAATGAGGTGTCATGTGAGTAACACATTACCTTGCCACCAAATTATCTAAGTGTGACACCTATGTAAGAGCTTATGAGTCACTAAATGTAAATGGGGGTGCTGCCACGTTAAGGGGATGTAACCCTTGTCCAATTTTTTTTTTTGGTTAATTAATCACTATTCACTTGATTAACTTGTTTATTTTCCACTAACCAATAATTAATCAATTACTCATATAGTTAAGAATTATCTCAAATTACTTAAAATACTATCCACTTTTAAAATAACTTATACATTTTATTATCATGGTCATGTGGTACCTTGCATGATACCTAGTCCATAAATATCTGGTATTATCGCCCGGGCCGTATTTTATCCCAAAATATCGAACTTCGACGAAATTCATTTTCCTCGATTTGCTTATCCTCTCACATTCACGAATTTACTCATTACTTGTTTGAAATAGCATAAAATGCTTAGAATCTTAAAATAATCTCATTCCCAAACTTACGCCGATTAACTTACGACGAAACTTTAACATACAAAAAAATACAGGATGTAATATCTCATTTCCGAGCTTTCATTAATTTACTTAAGGAGTACTTTCATGTACGAAAACATGGGATGTAACATCATTCCCCCTTTGGAACATTCGTCCTCGAATGTTGACAGATGCACTTATTATTTTCATGACTTATGCCTTTTGAATACTTTAGTACTCTCCTTGCCATCTAGGCAACTGTTCTGCAAATAATTCTAAAGGCCTGGGCATTCCACTCTTTAGGCCTCTTTCTGACACCATGACTTATGGTCGGAATCCTTCCAATCTCGTAACTGTTGTTACCTTCTATCATGCAGCATGTATGACTTTGACCTTGTAAGTGCGCCTATGCGACTCTTCTCCTTTATTTCCTTCCGATTTTGGCCAATCTCTAGTCCTTACTTTGTATACATATACAGAGCTTGACAAGATGTAACTCTGGGCATCTATAGGTATATAGAAGTTCTTTGCTCGGTATTTTGTCAAACTTACGGATATTGCTATATATTATGTCATAGGCCTGGTTATCTATCCGTCCATTGTTGATTTACCTCAATGTTGATCTACAATCTACCACTGGTATATTGAAACTTCTTACATAAAACATTACCACTAGGTCTTATGTTGCATCAAGGAATATTCGAAGTGATTTCCCTGATCCACATACTGTACTTCAATAACCGTACTTTATAGCATCCCAATGTGACTCACTTATGTGGGTATTTTAATCATGTACAATTCATGAAATCCTTTCAAATCATCACTCAATCAAAAGTCCAAACATCATCCTTCATTTATCATTAGTATACCCTCATTTTACTACCAGGGCAACATTCCATCTCTTTTTAAGTGCTATTAGTCTTAGACTCCTTTGAGTTCATTCAGGCTATACTTAGCTTTCTATAACTTTGAGAAACCATTAGCTCTCTTCTTTTCATGGGATTAATCTTAAGGACTTATCCATTCTCATCATCTTCTCACTCGTCCTTTCTTATCCTTACTCCTGTCTTCCTAAAATGTTGTCACTTTACCCTACTTTAGCTTGCGACCTACACATATCTAGTTATACTACTCGCAGCCTTCTTTCAACTTGCTTGCACCATAGATTTCCTTGTGTTATTTTGGAACATCAAGCGAGACATCACATTGTCTAAAACTCTTCTTTATTCTCTTAACTAGGACTCTCGGTACCTAAAACCATAGGTTGGAGGATATATGCTACGGACGATGCCGATGTCATTCCTGGATACTGAATCCCAGTGCTTCTAGCCTTCTATCCGAAGTATGGACTGTTCACAATCTTCTGCATTTGAATATCTCGTATGTTGTTCCCTTTTATCTTACTTACCTTAAAATATCGCATAATATCTTCTATCTCTTTCATGACCTCCCTTCCACCTAGGTGTAATTCACATCCATAACTTGAAGCTCTATTATATACTTGCACCTCTTGTGCATACAAAATCCAGTGGAAGCTTCATACTGACTTCTTATGAGATTGGTACTCTTCTAACTAGCTTTATCGTAGAGCTGTTATAGAATATGGCTACCGTACTTTCTCTCTTGTACCTCTGATATTTAAAGGTGATCTTACAGTGTTCTCAATCACGATTTTTATAACTTTATGGGTCCAATAAGCAAACCCCTAATTTACTTAGTTGATGTAACTCTTTAGTTTCCTCTTCCTTCTGATTAGCCTTTATTTAGGCTTAAGCTACCTTTTGATCTGTGGCTCATGGTATTTAGTTATTACTTTAGCCTTTTATGTACGCTATGAAAAACCATGATACAATCTTCTAATGATTCAATCCTTTGTCTATGACCTAGACCCAATCCCTTCTTTAAACTTTTACCGGAGTCTTCTACGGCTGATCATTAATCGAATAGTTCCTTTCGTTCCATTTCATCTTTCTTTACACGTAAGCAATCGCTTTTCCTGGTCTTTTGCCCCCTTTTGCGTGTATACTTAGCTTATCTAAGCTCTCACGCATGCAGTAGTTTATTGTGCAACTCATATGGTCTCGAATATTACTTTTGGTTTTTACTTACCGCTCGTTAGCCATGGTAGGTGAAACTTTCTTTTGGAGTGCATACAATTTTGTAGTTATATTGTTGTTACACAACCATTTCTTCTTTAGGTTACTGTGCTTTGGTTGAAGCCTTCTTACTCATTTCCTCAACTAGTCTTTCATTTTAGTACTTAGGGGGGACCCTATGACTCTTGTAAAGTTGTGAGCTTATTACATTGTATACTCGACGGACCTTTTGATGTCCTTCCTTGCCTATACTTACCCGTAGTTACTTATCTCCATGCCCTTGTGCTTGTAGGTTACTTCTGGACTAATATTTCGACTGACTTCCCAGTGGTACTCTCTTTTATGTCCATAATACTCATATGGTATCTTTATTTAACCAACTCCTATCCGAATATTTCTCAAGGATCACGATGTTATAACTGCGAGGATGAATTCCCCATACTAGGGTTCCCTATGTTTATCTTGCACAATTTGTTGATTCGTCTAAAACCTCCTATCTAGCCATAACTAGGCTCTTCCTGAACCAACTACTAAGTACTCGTTGGCCCATTCTCATATCAATATTCCGCGTAATCTTTCTTGGGTTATTTCCTTTGTCTTAAAATACGTTCTCGTACTGACTGCTTATCTACTAATAACATCTCGGACAGGAACCCCTACTTCCTCTCCTTGACATCGTGTTTGCATAATGTTCGGGAATCATAGCATATCTTTAATAGGTGCATCTCATATCCTTTTTCATTTTATCGCATTCTTCCTTTACCATTCCATAATTACTAGAACCACTTAATTTTGACTTAATGTCACATCACTCCATATTCCCCCCTTTAGGGAAGTACTAATATTCAGCACTATGATGATCTATCTATAGATGTTTTACCTCTTCATCAATGACATCTTCTCACATTATCGATGACCCTTACTTGCCTTGCGGTAATTCTTCTGTACCGGGGGTAACAAAATTCCTTACTCGCGAGGGTGGCACTTAGTATGACTGGCATATACAACCCCTTAAGGTGAACTCTGCTCATATTTCTTTCTTTAGCGAAGCGTCTTCCCGAATGACCATTCTCTGAATTTCTCATGAATCTTCTTTTGCCGACCACTCTGTTATTGCCAGAGAAAAATCTGAAATTCTTATGATGCTGACTATTATCAATCACTCAGTCCCTAATTCATGTTTAGTTTATCTTGTTCACCGGACCATACTAGTTCTTATTACTCTAGGGTTTAACTTGTCCTTCAGGTAGTCGCGTTGGAGTCACGAACTTATTTCTTGAAACGAGGATATGACTTTATGGCCTATACTCTTTTGTTGTCTCAAGGCCTATCACCTCTTGTCTTTTCCTTTACTTGACTATAGATTCTGCAATACTTTCATCTTTTGATCTACAGTTGTCATCCATGTATCACATCTTACTCATAATGCATCATTAACTCTTTCCTTATTTCCTGCTAACATTTATGTCTATTACTTTATTCCAAAAACTTAAACAAGACATTCTTTTGCTTTTAGCTCCCCTTGCTCCACCTACTGGCTCTTCAGGTTGCCTAACATTCTTTCTCTACTAGGGGTGGGAGCAATACCAAAGTAATATTTATCCCTTCGAAAATGCCAACCAACTTTCTTTCTTGTGTAAGATGAGACATATTGTAAGTATGGATCAGTATATGGATTTCTTAGAATTGTTATGAGGAAGTAAGTAGTTGCCTATTTGTCGTAGTATAGTATCTTCTGGTCTTTCTCGAGTCCTGTACCTTTTTGTGCCATGATACCTTCTAATAATACCTTTACCGTTTCAAAAGATGACCAAATGCGGACCAATAATATTCAGGAAAAGCTGTCACAATTGTGCAGTAACTTGGCAGTGCAAAAACAAATAAGAGTGGCTTTTTGTTTGTTTCCCATGTAGGAGGCATTTACTTCATAGAACCAGCCATCTTTCTTGTAGATTCTCTGAATATAAGTTTTAGTAGAACTCCAAAATATCCTCCTTGATCTCCTCTGTTTCGTTATTTAATACTCCATTGACGTCCAATATACCAATGTAATTGTATTCAAACCATCCATTCATCATTTTGGGTTACTCTAACCGCAACCGGATCCTACTATCCTGTCTTTCTCTTTAAACCATATCCGTTAGCTCCCATAGAGCATGACTGAGATAGGTGCGGCCGATCGTACATACATCTATTACTATTGAAGGTAATTCAAAATGCTTATATCTCCCTTTCTTAATGGTAAATAAGGATAATCTTTATTAACTGGGTACCTCATAACCTTCTTCACCTTGCTTCTTTTACTTGTTACAACTCGTCTCTAACTTTTGACTCCGTCATTCCTTTTTACCGTAAAACCAGATAAGTATTCTTTCCTAAAAACTCCTTATCACAAACCGTACACCTTTTAGTATACGCATTATAAGTTGAAGACTTCATATTTACTCTTTATAAGCAATATGCAACAATCAAGTTCCTCTAACTCAACACTTTCACAACTATATCTTTTATCGATCATCTTTTGGAATGTAGGCATCGTCTTATTACTAATAGAAGTTCGGAATTTGCATTCTTATAAATAAGCTCTACCACACGATCTAGAGTAAGAAGAAATAGTGACAGTCAAAAATGCCCTGTAGCCTCCTGCATATAAGTGTGGTGCACGACACACCCATAAACAAGACTCTACTGGACACGGCTTATAGACTCCCTAGGACAGAACTGCTCTGATACCACTTAGTCACGCCCTGAACCTGGGGAGGCGTGGCTGGCACCCAGTGCTGAGCTGGCCCGAGCGAACCACTATGTAACTCAGAATCATTCAATCAAAACTATAACATACATAAGTCGAGTTGGCTGAACACATTTCTTTTGTAACTATCATGGCCAACATGGCCACAACTCATAATGTACAACTGTAAGCAGGCAACACTGTATAAATAAACTATCAATCTTAAGACAAGAATACATATGGGCCGGCAAGGCCTCTGATATACTGTACAAAATGAACCTTTGTCTATAAAGTCTCTAAGATTATTTGACATCAAATGGGACAGGGTACCGGCCTACCCATAAGTTTGTAGCAAAACTCTGACACGATGACTCGTAAACTTGGTTGCACTCCGAATGAGGTGGAGTCTTACCGATACTTCGCTGAATGCTAATCTCGTTTACTATGAGGGCTCATCAAACCGTTTGTCTATACCTGCAGGCATGAATGCAGCGTCCCCAGGTAAGAGGGACGTTAGTACGAATAATGTACCGAGTATGTAAGCTAGTATACTGAAAGTTGAAACTGAACTGATAATATAATAACTGCAGGTAACTGGAAGTCAAAGGTAATCTGAAGATATGCTTATCTGCTGATACTGACTCAACTCTCTCGATATAGTAAGTAAATTAGTTTTCCGGCCCTGTAAGGCACGGTATATATATATAACTTATAACTGCTCTACCGTAGTAGGCTCGCTCATAGGCGCTCGGCCATACTAGGCTCTGGATCTCGGCCACTGGGCTCGCTCATAGGCACTCGGCCACAGTAGGCTCGGTATATAACTTACCATCTGATCAGAAGTTGCCCAATAAGGGCTTGCCCATCGATTATAGCTCGATGGTAATGAAAATACGGTAATATTGTATATATATATATAAGCTCTCTGCGCCCTTGACTGGAAAAAGGAAATACTCAAATGAATATGAAGTACCGATAAAGAGAAGATTGTAACTTACGAGACTAGGAAAATATACATAAATTCAGGAATATGAGTTTCTATATACCTCGTTATCAAACTCATGTAATTACAGGATTATACCAAAATAAAAGAAGGGCTTAGCCTTAACATACCTGGGTTAGGGAAAAATTCGTATAATTTCTTGGAAAAGATTGCACCGTATTCCTTTAAAACCGCAAAAATTCTAACGTTGCTATGAATTGTAAGGATCATATGAAATCTTGTTAAGATTTTCCATTTGTCGTTTCAGAAATTAGTCCCCTTTGATCAACATAGTGTTTTTTCTTAAATCTTTATGAGCATGAAGTTATAGCAGGAAAAAGTGACCAAGAAATTACAAGGCCACAAAGCATGTCCAACGACAACTCTTCTAATAGGGTGATACTCCAATAATTAAAGAGAGATGTTACTTATTTGATAACTAGGCAAAGGGTTTATGTTCATGCTTCTTTTTGTTCCTCCAAATTTCCGTGAATGACCCCCTTAAAGTACTTATTTTGAATCCAAAGATGAAAGAAAATAATTGCACTAAAACTGTTTAAAGGTCAATGGAGCTAGCAAGAGTGATACATTTTGGGCTTTTGTTGTTATGGCTACTTCTAGTAATCATTTTGTTGCTAGGTATTGTTTTGTCCTTCTTATGACAGTTAAAACCTTGGAAATGAGGTGTTATGTGAGTAACACATTACCTGGCCACCTAATTCTCTAAGTGTGACACCCATGTAAGAGCTTGTGAGTCACTAAATGTAAATGGGGGTGCTGCCACGTTAAGGGGATGTAACACTTATCCAAAACTTTTTTTGGGTTAATTAATCACTATTCACTTGATTAACTTATTTATTTCCCACTAACTAATAATTAATCAATTACTCATATAGTTAAAACTTATCTCAAATTACTTAAAATACTATCCACTTTTAAAATAACTTATACACCTTGTTATCATGACCATGTGGTACCTTGCATGATACTAGTCCATAAATATCGGGTATTATCGCCCGGACCGTATTTTATCCCAAAATATCGAACTTAGACGAAATTCATTTTCTTCGATTTTCTTATCCTCTCACCTTCACGAATTTACTCATTACTTTTTTGAAATAGCATAAAATTCTTAGAATCTTAAAATAATCTCATTCCCAAACTTACGTCGATTAACTTACGACGAAACTTTAACATACAAAAAAATACAGGATGTAATATCTCATTTCCGGGCTTTCATTAATTTACTTATGGAGTACTTTCATGTACAAAAACATGGGGTGTAACATCATTCCCCCCTTTGGAATATTCGTCCTCGAATGTTGACTGATGCACTTATTATTTTCATGACTTATGCCTTTTGAAAACTTTAGTACTCTCCTTTCCATCTAGGAAACTGTTCTCCAAATAATTCCAAAGGCCTGGGCATTCCGCTCTTTAGGCCTCTTTCTCACACCATGACTTATGGTTGAAATCCTTCCAATCTCGTAACTGTTGTTACCTTCTATCATGCAGCCTGTATGACTTTGACTTTGTAAGTGCGCCTATGCGACTCTTCTCCTTTTTTTCCTTCCGCTTTTGGCCAATCTCTAGGCCTTACTTTGTATACATATACAGAGCTTGACAAGATGTCACTCTGGGCATCTATAGGTATATTGAAGTTCTTTGCTCGGTATTTTGTCAAACTTACGGATATTGCTATATATTATTTCATAGGCCTGGTTATCTATCCATCCATTGTTGATTTACCTCAATGTTGATCTACAATCTACCAATGATATATTGAAACTTCTTACATAAAACATTACCACTAGGGCTTACGTTGCATCAAGGAATATTCGAAGTGATTTTCCTGATCCACATACTGTACTTCAATAACTGTACTTTATAGCATCCCAATGTGACTCACTTACGTGGGTATTTTAATCATGTACGATTCATGAAATCCTTTCAAATCATCACTCAATCAAAAGTCCAAGCACCATCCTTCATTTATCATTAGTATACCCTCATTTTACTACCAGGGCAACATTCCATCTCTTTTTAAGTGCTATTAGTCTTAGACTCCTTTGAGTTTATTTAGGCTATATTGAGCTTTCTATAACTTAGAGAAACCATCAGCTCTCTTGTTTTCATGGGCTTAATCTTAAAGACTTATCCATTCTCATCATCTTCTCACTCGTCCTTTCTTATCGTTACTCCTGTCTTCCTAAAACATTGTCACTTTACCCTAGTTTAGCTTGCGACCTACACATATCTAGTTATACTACTCGCAGCCTTCTTTCAACTTGCTTGCACCATAGATTTCCTTGTGTTATTTTGGAACATCAAGCGAGACATCACATTGTCTCAAACTCTTCTTTACTCTCTTAACTAGGCCTATCGGTACCTAAAAACCATAGGTTGGACGATATATGCTACGGACGACGCTAATGTCATTCCTGGATACTGAATCCCAGTGCTTCTAGCCTTCTATCCGAAGTATGGATTGTTCACAATCTTCTGCATTTGAATATCTCGTATGTTGTTCCCCTTTATCTTACTTACCTTAAAATATTGCATCATATCTTCTATCTCTTTCATGACCTCCCTTCCACCTAGGTGTAATTCACATCCATAACTTGAAGCTCTATTATATACTTGCACCTCTTGTGCATACACAATCCAGTGGAAGCTTCATACTGACTTCTTATGAGATTGGTGCTCTTCTAACTAGCTTTATCGTAGAGCTGTTATAGAATATGGCTTTCGTACTTTCTCTCTTGTACCTCTGATATTTAAGGGTGATCCTACAATTTTCTTATTCACGATTTTTATAACTTTCTGGCTCCAATAAGCAGACCCCTAATTTACTTAGTTGATGTAACTCTTTAGTTTCCTCTTCCTTCTGATTAACCTTTATTTAGGCTTAAGCTACCTTCTGATCTGTGGCTCATGGTATTTAGTTATTACTTTAGCCTTTTAGATACGCTATGAAAAACCACGATACAATCTTCTAATGATTCAATCATTTGTCTTTGACCTGGACCGAATCCCTTCTTTAAACTTTTACAGGAGTCTTCAACGGCTGATCATTAATCGAATAGTTCCTTTCGTTCCATTTCAGCTTTCTTTAAACGTAAGCAATCATTTTTACTAGTCTTTTGCCCCCTTTTGCGTGTATACGTAGCTTATCTAATCTGTCACGCATGCCGCAGTTTTTTATGCAACTCATATGGCTCGAATATTACTTTTGGTTTTTACTTACCACTCGTTAGCCATGGTAGGTGAAACTTTCTTTTGGAGTGCATACAATTTTGTAGTTAGATTGTTGTTACACAACCATTTCTTCTTTAGGTTACTGTGCTTTGGTTGAAGCCTTCTTACTCGTTTCCTCAACTAGTCTTTCATTGTAGTACTTAGGGGGGACCCTCTGACTCTTGTAAAGTTGTGAGCTTATTACATTGTATACTCGACGGACCTTCTGATGTGTAACGACCCGGTCTGTCGTTACGTAGAACCTGTATTATTATTGTTGTTATTGCCTTGTCATGGAGTGGTTATTCCATTATTGATGTGTTAGAGTTTATAGGCTTGAAATCGAAATGGTTAAATGAGAATTTAGTCAGTTAGTCCTTAAGAATAACCTTAAAATGAGAAAAGTCAACTAAGAGTTGACTTATTGGTAAACGACCTCGGAATGCGGATTTTATGGCTCGGATAGCTTCGTTAGGTGATTTGGGACTTAGGAATGTGTTCAGAATAATT